>CAUYQV010085384.1:0-36100 GCA_963574575.1 Galagoides demidoff
AAAAATTTTTTTGAGCAAGGACCAAGTTTTTTAGGAAAAAAATTTTTTTAAACTGTGGTTTTTGGTTGTCCCCCCCCCCCCCCGCCCTCCCCGTCTATTGTGGGTGCCAGAGGTTAAACAATAGCAGCTGCTGCTAATTTCCTGTAGGTTTGAACTTCAAAATAAAAACCAAAAAGTGAATTGTGATTCCAATTTTTTGTCTTTCACCTTAACCAGGGAGCAGTCACTGTTTGATTTTGTTATTGACCCTCTCCTTGTGTAAACATGGAGAGAGATGGGAATCTTATTTTGGGACAAGTCTCAAATGTGAATGTTTAGAGTTTTAACCTTAAATATAGTTGAAATAGCATAAAAAATTGCTTCTGAGAAGTGACCGGTTCCCTGTAGTTTGGGATATATCAAAATTCACCTGGAAGAAGTTATTCTTGTTTTCTCTTATATAACTATTTTTTTTTTCTTCTTTTTCTTTTGTCCTCTCTAGTCATAAAATAATCTCTAATATAACTTTAAGAAATGATTTGGGGTTTTTACTGATGACAAATAGTACATTAAGGTTTTTTAAGTGGTCACTTATTTTCTAAAGATGATCATTTTTGAGAAAGCTAACCTTATAGTCTCAGGTTTAACAGGAAGAAAAAACTGTTACAATTATGGTTGTCAAAATAAATTTAACTCTCCTGCTGCTTAAAGGTATGTCCTTTTTACCCTCCCCCCAATCAATCATTTGTTGATAGGAGTAGAATTAAGAAGAGTTTTGGGGATTTAGATTTAGGGCAACATTTTGGCTTAAAATGATGGCAGTTTGATCTCAGAATTTGCTTATATGAAAGGAAAGTACTTAAGCATCCTGCTGTTTTCTTCATTCTTAGAAACAAAGGTCTGTCTATGCTTAGAGTTTCCTCCTCATGTAAAAACCTATAAATATTTTAAAACACGAACAGCTCTTTACCAAAACAAGGGATGCATATTGACAAGAGCTGTTCTAAGAGTTACCACAGCAACAGAATGGAACGTGGTGTCAAAAGAAATATTAACAAGTTTTGTATGTAAGTGTACTAGACGTAGCATTACTAAGTCTTCTTCTAAAATATTCTCCTTAATTTGTTTTCTCCCTCTTTCCCCATTTTCCTTTAGTCAGACTTTCCCTGATTTCCATTTGTAGGAGAGTGACACATCTCAGAAAAATCAAGGACAATAATCGCCCCTCCTTGTTCTCTGCATAGGACCCAGCTAATGGCTGCTACTAAAAGTTTTGATGATTAAAGTTATCACTATAAAACAATGTTTATAATTTTTTCCTAAGACCCAAGATACAAACCACAAACTTCCAATGTCCCATCCCATATAATATGTTTTTTTAAAAATTAATATTTTTAATTTCATTTGAGTTTATTTATTTCTCATATAATTTGGGCCCCATTGATGAAGACAATAAGCTTAACACAATAATAAGAAAGCAAAGACTTATTTTATTCCACATTCAAAAGTTTACTGTGTATTATTTTTCTACTCTTCTCACACTATGCTTACTAAATGTTCTCATTTTTATATTTTTTCCTGGAAATCTAATTTAAAAGTTACTAAGAATGTATAATTTTTGAAATTAAAATATTAGCAGTAAGCTATTTTCTAATTCCAGTGAAGTGTATTTCCAACAGAGGATGTCATAATGGTTTATTTGTATTCTTTACATTCATTCCATGTTTCCCACTGAATTCAAGTGGATAAGACTCATGAAGAGATAATGAGTTGCACATGTGGTAGGAATTGCTCCTAAAATTTTTCGAATTATTCCTTTGTACTTTGAAATCTACCTTTGGCATATTGAGTTGGTGTTATGCTTAAGTTTAAGCTGGTGTTTTATAGTTTATTCTCATGATATGCCCTGGTGTTGGCATTTATCCAGGGTGCCCAAGGACCTCGGGGACCAGTGGGTGCTCCAGGACTCAAAGGTGATGGCTATCCTGGTGTGGCTGTAAGTGTGGACATTACTTTTTCTTCATTCCCTCTTTCCCTCCCTCCCCCCTATTCTTCTGAACATTTCATACTACAAGGATGCTCACTCTCTTCCTTATTATGTTATCTCAGGGGCCTCGAGGATTACCAGGACCCCCAGGACCAATGGGTTTACGTGGAGTGGGAGACACTGGTGCAAAGGTAAGCTTTTGAAATAGGCAAAACACTAACTTCTAAAAGTGAACTTATGCAGTCACTTGGTAAGTGACTGTAGTAAAGGTGGAATTTTCTAACAGACAGAAATGTAGCAGTATCTGAGACAACTAATGAAGTTATTTACCATCATCTAGGGATTTCTGGGGAACTAATCTGAACATATAGATTGACTTTATAACTTTCTCCTTCTTTGGTAGCAACTCTGACTGTTATTTTGTCACTTCCTCTTCCTGTATTAAGATCAGGGTTCAGCTGGGAGCCTCTTCTCCCCTCTCACCACACTCTTTTCCTGCTCTCATCTAGTCCCAGGGCTTCAACAATTATCCTTATGCTAATGGATTCCTGATTTCCATTTTTCCTCCTCCAGCTCTGGTCTCAACTGTCTAGTTTCTTTCCACATATCCCTTCTGGGGCTACTCATAGACATCTCTAACCTAATACCCAGCACAGAACGCTTGGTTTTCCCCAGGCCTGTAAATGCCACCTGCCATCTAACATGCTCTAGCCAGACAGCTAAGGATTATCCTTGGTTCTTCCTTTCCTTCTCCTTCCTCCACATCCAGTCCCTTGCTAAGTCCCATCAGTGCTACCTCCAAAATATATCTCAGCTCCAGTTCCTTTTCTCCTTCTGCTTCTGCCAGGCCAATTTCTATCATCTCTTGCCTGGACTATAAAAATATCCTCTTCATTACCCTTTCCTCTCCCTCTTGAACCCTCCCATAGCTTACAGGCAAGGTGTCTTTAAAAACCACTAATCATATCATATCCTATTCCTTTTGAGAAACACCTGTGACTTCTCTTTGTACTTGGAATAAACTCTGTCCACCTTCCGTGGTCTACCAAGGCCTTTGTACCCCGAATGCAGCTTCTGTCATTTCTCCCTGGCTGTCTATGTCCAGCCACACTGGCCTGCCCTACTTCAGCTCAGTTCTGCTCGAGGGCCTGGATAGCTGATTTTTATAGCCTCACCTCAAATCTCACCTCCCTGGCCACCTGTATAAAAATAAACCACTATCTCTCACCCCCACCATGTGTGTCGTATGTAGTACAGATCACTTTCCACAATCATCTTACTCTTTTTTGCTCTGTAACTTCACAAGACTGAAGGTTTTCCTAGAGGTGGCCTCTTTGTTTCATTCCCTCCTAACTTCCTGTCACCAGAACTAGTTGTACCATCCAGTAGGAGCTGTAACCTTTTAATGAAAGGAAGAGGAAATGAACGAATGAGAAATGTATCTTCTCGTTTGATTTTTCTAACGTTTCTGGGTCCTTACAAGGAAAAGATGTTGTATGCACCCAATGCCAACTTTTCATCTGATTTTTGTCCTTACCACAGCACTTACAAGTGACAACACCTTGATGCTGCTCCTGTACAGTGGGCAGGTGCCCTTTTACTCTCTCCCAGGTAGAACAAAGATTGTAGGCCCATGGCATTAAATACCATCACTAAGGGAGCTCTTGATACCTCTCCTGTCTCTGTTTCTTGGGGGTAATTATGAAAGTCCAGTGAGAGGCTGTGTGAGAAGTGACATAGACACTGTGCAGAGAAGACAAACCCAAGGTGCTTTGATCAGGGTCCTGGTTTGGTCTGACTCAGCACTAAATCGGATCCTTGAATAAGCTTCAACACCTGCAATAAACCATATGGGATTTGGACACTGAGGTATTCTGTTTTTCCTTAAGGCATAGTATCTGTTAAAATGTTTAAAAGTCATAGTCAGAAACTATGACTTTCAAGGACATAGTAGATACAGTTTAAAAATTCACTTTTAAACAATTTTTAAAACAGAGTAATTTAATAGGTAAACTTCATTATTTTCTGTTCTGAGTAAAATTTTGGTAAAAAACTCTGGTTACACTAAATATTTCCTTAGGGAAGAAAAGCTTACTCCTATTTCTAATAAGACATGAAATAAAGCATGTTAAATATCCTGGAATGTGTTTGTACTCCAGTGGAAACAGATGATCCTTTACATTTTCATTATGTAAGTTATACTGTATTATATTAAGTCATACCATTATGTTACTGCTTTACGTTTGGTCATAATAATAAAGACAGGCACTCAGGCACAGATAAAGAACATTTTAAAAATGTGATTCCTGTGAATATTCTACTCTGTCAGGTTATTTATCATACAGACTAAAACATTTCCTAAATGATTTCATATGCCATTTCCCTCCAAATATCTTCTGTATTTGTTTTTAAATTTAGGTGAGAAAAGCAAGAAAAAAGATGTTCCTTGCAAGATTTCATTTTGTCTGTTTTTTTTTTCTTTTTTTTTCTTTGAAATGGCTGATTTGTTGCCAGAGGATGTGTCTTAAGGGAAACCCACATGTCTGTTAGCTCACGTGGTGGGCTGAGCAGCAGCTGGCTAGAGGGCACTAGGCGGCCCACCTCTGTTGGTCCCCTCCACTTGCCTTGGGTGCCTCTTCCTTCCCTCCATTGCCTCTTGTCTCTCCCTGTGGAAAGTGTTATCCAGACTTTCTCTAGCCCCACATGGAGATGTTAGGGGATTGACTGGTCTTACAATCAAAGGAACTTGGATCATAAACTTGAAGGTAAAGGAAATTCTAACAGGAAATAACAGCTTTTAAATAATTTTTAGAATCATCTCTCCTTTTTAATAGACACTTTGTACTCTTTATGTACCCTTTTTCTTCTGAGGAAAACTTTTGAAAACATACACACACAGGGATAGACACTGGTTAAAAAAAGGGGTATTTTGAAAAGTCTAATTCCAGATAATGTCCTTCTGGTTTGGTAAAGTGCAGGTAAGACTCTCAGAATACTAAAAATTGTCCGTGGTAACAAAAGCACAAGACCCAAATGTGTATAAAATTCTTCCATTTTGAGTTATAATGATAGAGAAACTGTATGTGGGATTGTGTGTGTGTGTGTGTGTGTGTGTACACACGCACGGTAGTATAGACATATATATCCTGATATGTTTTTCATTTAAACTCTATGTAATCACCTTAAAATCTTGGCCTAAAGGCATTAACTTGCAAAACAAATGTGTTTTGAAATGAGGAAACCATCAAGGTTGATGATTAATTTATGTTGGGTTTTTTGTGATATTTAGTTAAGGTCACATGTGTTTAACATATGCCACAGACATTAAACTCAAAGCTTCTATGGTTTAGAACATATAAAAGGCAATCCCTTTTTTCCCCAGTGGAAAAATTCCATTCAGCATTAGTGGTTATAGCCCTTCTATAATATAATAGATACAAGTACCTTGAATTTAATCCACATTTTGACAAGAGACATTTCCAAAATTCTTATAAAAACTGTGACTTTCAAGGACATAGTAGGTACAGGTTAAAAATTCACTTTTAAACATGCTGGGAAGAGGAACTGATAATCTAGTCTCTTGCTAATTGGGGAATGCTCATGCGGTGTCCATACTCCTTGGCCCTAATCAATGATGGGAAGATGGGGCTCAAAGACCCTCCCCATCTCTGCCTGCATTTCTTCAGTGGAGCCCTAGACACTAGGGGGACCTCTTGCAATTAGGGCAATCATGTCTACATTTCATTTCACTTTGAAAAGCTACAGATAATTCTTTGTTGCTGTGTTTTCTATATCAAAAACTCACAAGGAGCATGCAGGCTAAGGGCTGATTTCCTGATTTTCCCAAGAGTAAGAGTTTGTGTCTGGCCTCATAGAAGAGAAATATAAGGTGTAGCTATCCTGAGCTCCTTGAGGCCAGGTGCAACCTGCCATGCGCCTCTCTTAGTTCTTTCACTCCCTCTCAGTGTGATAGGGAAGGCCATGACCTTCCCCAGAGCCTTGGGGTGGTTGGACTTAGGCCAAACCTTGCAAAGAGGAGATGTAACCTGGATTTGGGGGCTCTCAAAGGACGTTTCAACTATCAAGTGATTAGAATAAGCCTGTGGACAGAAAAGATTTGTTGAATTGTTATTATAGGTCTAATTGCCATTATTGTTGTAATTATTTTATATTACCTAAATATTTCCAGACTGTCATGGCATTTTAAACAACTTGGTTATTTTACAAGTGAGGAAATCAAGGACCAGAAAAATAGAACAATTTACTTCTGACAATATGAGCATTTTTTTTTTTTTTGAGACAGAGCCTCAAGCTATCCCCCTGGGTAGAGTGCCATGGCATCACAGCTCACAGCAACCTCCAACTCCTGGGCTCAAGCGAGTCTCCTGCCTCTACTTCCCAAGTAGCTGGGACCACAGGCACCCACCACAACGCCCGGCCATTTTTTGGTTGCAGCCATCATTGTTGTTTGGCGGGCCTGGGCTGAGGATTCGAACCCGCCACCTTAGATGTACATGGCTGGCGCCTTAGCCGATTGAGCCACAGGCATGGAGCCAATATGAGCATTTTTGATACTACGTTTTGTTATGTGTACAAGAGGGAGACTATGTGTACAGATGAATGAATGAAAAACTAAGTGGATAAATAAATCAGAGCAGAAAGAATGACTTTCCCTGATTCACATATGCTCGGTCTCCAATACTGGCTGTCTTCTAACTATCTCAGCACTGTTTAGTGGACAGTTTCTCTTTCCGTTCTAGCCTTTCCATAGTCAAAACTTATATAAACATTAAAGAGAAACATAAACCCAAACCCCAAAGAGTTAAACATTTTTAAAAAACTTTAAATGTTTGAGTATTGTAAATACATGCTTTATTTGACAAAAGTGGCCTATAGTCATAAATTAAAATGTGAGTCTATGTGAAATTCCACTGAGTATCATTATTCTAAAAATGTTCCCAGCGTCTGAATTGCCTCTCTGTTCTCTGCAATGGTTCACATATGTGCACACCACCAACAGGCAGTGGTGGAACAGAGGACCAATTCACACAGAGATGCATTAGGAATTTGTGGATTCCATCATCGGCAGACAGAGACTGGACAAGGGACTCCATTTTGAACAGTGCATGAAAAGGAGGGCTGGCCTGGTATACAGACTTAATGGTAATGAAATTAAGGGCCAAAATTCCAAAGTAGACTTGAAGAAACTCACCTCTCCTTAATAAGCCTACAAAATTGCTATAGGCCAGACAATCAGCTCAAAACAGGGCTAATTAAAACCAGAGACTTATAAAGTTTAGATGCCAGGCAGTTGGACCCATAGGTTTCAGAAAAGGTCACATTCCACATCAGGAAAACTCGACTAGTTGACTTTTCAAGGTTGCTCCCCAATTCAGGTCTATGCAAGATCTTTAAAGTCTGAGCTGCACGCCCGTCTACCTTCTGACTTTCAATATTGCATTTGTCTTTCTTTGTTGTTTTCCTTGCATTGCATTTCTCTTCCCAACAGTAGGTACATACTTTCCCTTCAGTCCTGGAGACACATGCACTGAATCCTTAACATTCACTGCCCACATCACCATCAGAACATTTTTGTTTTTAATCAAGCAGACCTGGAGGAACTCTCTCCTGGTGGAAAATGATATTGAATTTCAGTATAAGACAGTCTGCTCTTCTCGTGTCACTAGGGGCAGTGTCCAATGCTCGTGTTTTAGGGCTTATGGCTCAGCTAAATAAGAAAGCTCTTCCTCTCCAGTGAGATTCTTGACACATGGTAATCATTTGCTCGCTGTTGATTAGTTGATTTTGAGAAAAGGAAAAGCATTCAGTAACTAATCCTCAATCCTAAAGCAAGTTTTTAAATTATCAAGGACGGTAAGATGCAGCTGTTAGGGGTGAATATTAAAGTTCAAGGAGAGAAATTGATTCAAAGAATTGAAATTACTTTAAATAATTTGGAATTTAAAGCTGGGAAAATAGCTGAGAGGAAAAGTGATAGCAGTTTGAGGGCTTTGTTTTCTAGAATCCACTTAGTTATTTCCTCACCCCAGTGGTAGCCATCTTGTCCCTCTTCACATTAAAGGGTGTCAGTGGGAAGTGATTGGGTAATATATGACAATGCCGGGTCAGTAATCAATACGCCTTGCCAAATCTGGGCTATCTGTGCATAACCTTAGAACAAAGCCTCTAAGACTTTCACTGACATTCTGATAACCACAAGTGAGGTGTCCACGAGTTCCTGACCATGACATAACTGAGTTGCAGACTTTATTAGAGTGGTAATTGTATTGGTGGTAGTTGAAGACTTTGTAATTATATCTAAATTTTATTTAGAAGCCATAAAGAAAGAAACATTAAGTGGCTGCTAAATATCATGTTGACTTCTATTTTATTTTAAAACTCAAATCATGTTTTGGTTTCATCTTTTAGCAAAATCTTTTGAGTACTGTTCTTTGGAACATCTTTAACAGGCTGATTCTTTTCACAGTGAATTCAATTTGCTTTTATTGTCCCCAAAGTAGAAAAGCACACAGTCACTTTTGGAACAACTGTAACTTGCTTTTATAATCTTCTCAGAGTAGTGGGGACTGAGGGGGCCTGAAGAGAGAGATAGTGATTAAAGCCTTGTTAATGTGTGTGTATTGGGGGAAGGGAAATAGTCTACTGGGCTGATTATTGTTTCAAATACTGTATGGAAATTTTATAAAATGTATAAGGTAGATGGCTCATTTCCTTGTCATTGCACCACCTTGAAGCCTCTGCCACTTAGTAGCTGTGTGACCTTACCAAGTCACTTCCTCTTCCCGAGGTTTGGCGCCCTCATCTGGGATTTAGAAAAACAATGCCGATTTCAGGGGTTTATTCTGAGAAACTAAGAGAAAATGTACATAAAACGTTTTTTGAATTGTAGCACATTAAACATTTTAATTATTAGTAGTAGCCATATCATGCATTACTCTGAGAAATTAAGTACATTGTAGTATGGATCAAAAGAAAGATTCAGAATTTGTATGTGGGAGATCTGGAATGAGACCAGTTAAAACACGAGAGGAAATCACAAAACTGAGGAACAGCAATGGAAGGAAAATGGAAAAGGAAGGCTTAGACAGCTGGATTGTGTGGGCCTCTTATGATCCGGGCTGAATCTTCCCACACAAAATGTCCATTCATCTCCTGGAGAGAGTGTGATTGATTAAAGGTAGGAGAAGGACTTTCACTGCCACCCAGCTGTGGTCTTTGCATTACACAGTGGCTGGAAGAAAGTCTGTGGACAATTTAGCATCTTGCTACTAGTCTCAGCCAACATCAAAATGGGAGAAGGGAGCCCAGCCACATCTGGGTTTGAATTGCTCCAGGCTGTATGATTTTGTCAAGTAGCCTTTCCAGCCTCAGTTTCCTTAGCTGTAAAACGGAGTAAGTTGACGTTGATAGGCTCAGGTAAGATAATGAATCAAAAGTATCTGCCACATAATAAACCTAATAAGTGTTAATTTTTACTTATTTTTATATAATAGTGTTAATATTAATCAAAGCAAAGATTTATAATGGGGAAATGAATGTGTTTGCTCTTCTTTCCTATTTATTCTTTCCTTTACCATGTGAAAGCATCAATACAAAATTATGTATTTTTTTAAAGGAGTTAAAATTAATCACTCTGCAAGATTAAAGTCTAGGTGAAACCGTCACTGAATCATCTGTTAAGTTCACATACATAAGTACCGCAGAGGATCTTAAATTTGGCTACTTCCTGTGAGCAACAGAGGAGTATCTTTCATCTAGAGTCCCTTTGTGGGCCAAGAGGAAGTGGTAGGCAATCTAAACAGTTATTCTTCCTTGGGGGGAGTGGATGCAGGGGGCAGGCATAGGGCTTACTACACCATGGGCTCCTGAAATTGATGTGTGTAGTTACCCAGTTACCCGCAGCTCTAGATTTGCTCGCAGGTTTCTCATTATCTTCTAATGCAAGGGCTCCCTCTGCAGGCTCCAGCAACCTCAGAGGTTGCGTGGGAGGCTTAGTGCAGCTGTATAAGAACTTGTTATTTCCTTTCTTTGTGAATGTCAGTCTGTCCATTGTCAGTCCACTGCATTTCTGAAACTATCCAGGTCAATGCACTTCTTAGCAACCGATGGTGCTGCATTATGGCAGAACGAGTGTTGACAAGTGGCAAAGTGAGACCTGCCCAGAATTCTCTTGCTCATATTCTCCAGGTGTGGCAGCCTAACATGGCCACATGGCCTGTGGAACAACAAAAGACAGGATCCATTTTCAAAGATTCCACCATAGTGGAGTGACACTATATCAGTGTATTCACAGGTCAATGTCTAGTATCCCCTTCTATTAAAAGCCTGGTACATACATAGGAAGTATAATCAATCCTGATATCCTATTATACCAAACTAACATCTGCAGGATGTTAAGACTTGATTTAAAATCTATCAGATTTATAAAAGCATGGTTATATATCATATTACTTTCCCATAGATTGAGAGGATAGATGAAACACAGTTATATGTTAAGAATTATGTGGCTAAGGATGGAAAACTTGTTTGTTTTTTTTGAGACGGAGCCTCAAGCTATCGCCCTGGGTAGAGTGCCATGGCATCACAGCTCATAGCAACTTCCAACTCCTGGGCTCAAGCGAGTCTCCTGCCTCCGCCTCCCAAGTAGCTGGGACCACAGGTGCCCGCCACAGTGCCCGGCCATTTTTTGGTTGCAGCCATCATTGTTGTTTGCCGGGCCTGGGCTGGGGATTTGAACCCGCCACCTTAGGTGTACGTGGCTGGTGCCTTAGCCGATTGAGCCACAGGCGCCGAGCTGGAAAACTTGTTTGAGGTAAACACTGAAGTACCAGAGATGATGTGGGATCATACCCTTAAAACTCATTTGCTGAGGCCCTGGGAAAGAAAGGACAATAATGTCCCCACAGGGTCAGCTGTGCTATTTCGGTTAGCCTTCGGGCACTTCCTAAGTATTGAGGGTTAGCGGGAATTGAGTAAGAGGGAATATGAAGGTGAAATGAATAGGAATACTGAGCCTTGACAAGGCTGGCCTGAGATAGATGAGGATCTGATTTTAACTGTTTTTCCCACTTGCTTTCCCATCTGGGGTGTGTGTGTGTGTGTTAGTATGGTTAATACTTATTGAGAAGGGATTTTAACTAAAACTCTCACCAGAAAAATATCATGAGTTAAATAGTAGAGTGTTAAATTCTTTCTTACAGTAATGTTACTTCATAAAAAAAAAAAACCTTGCCTTCTCTCCAGATCTTTCTGTTTAAAAAGTTACGTGACATTTAGTACATACCAAGAGTACATGCAACACGTGTAAGTTCTATTTATGACATTGAATCTACCTGTGTGCTCCTCCTTTTTTGCCTATTTAAGGAAATTTTTTAAATTACCTATTCTTATCAACATATGAAGGGTCACCATTATAGCAACACTTCTTCGTACTCATGGATGAGATTGTTGGGGCTATTTTTAATGGAGTTTTAAAATGTAATTATAAACATTTTATTATGAAAATTATTAGGCACACACAACAGTAGAAAGACTGGAAAAGAGACTCCTCTTTATTCATCACACTTCCTCAGCCCTTGTCAACATGTCACATCAATCTCATTTTATCTCTGTTCCTCACTCCCTTGCAGTTTTACTCTGAAGCAATTGGCGAACATCACTCATACAAAACTTTCATTATTTTTCTCTCAAATGTAAGAACTCTCTTAAGAAACTTAATGGCAGGATCATCATCAAACCTAAGAAATATTAACATGTTCTTAATATAGCAAATGTTCAGCGTTCACATTTTCCAGCTTGTCTCAGACATTTATTACGATTGGTTTGTGTGAACTGGGATCCAAAGCATGTACGTACCTTGCATTTGACTGAGATAGCTCTTGAAGGGGCTAAGGAAATTTTATCCCCAAATCTGGCTCCTTGGTATAAAGAATATTTTGAATTGAAGGATCAGGAAACATTGAAAGAGGCCTTCCCTCTATCTACATAAAACCTGAGTAACCTGATGGAGAATCAAAAAGGGGTTGCTGACTTCCTTATTACCTGCTAATAGACCTGGCCCCAAGGTCATCTGAAGCACATACCTGTCTCTCAGATTAGTCTAGAAATCAACCTGTTTCCACCTATCTACACGCATTCCCCCCAGCAACCTCTTGCTGTACCTATACTTTCCACACTCTTACTCCCTCCCTTCCAAAAGCCATCTGTAAAGGTATCTGACTATCACTGAGACTTTGGGAAATCATTCTTCTAGATCCCCCCCCATGTACCTGGTATTTGGAAATGAACCTTTCTCTTATTAATCTACCATAATTGTGCCTTGATCTATCAGCAAACCAGCCAATGGGAAAAGGGCAGGTTTTGCCCAGATCCCTACATTCTTAAATCTCATTTAATCAACACTTACTCTTTCATTTTTTCCTTGCATGTCCCTTGTGGGTGTGTTGTTAGTACCTGAGAATGTTGCTGATGATGTCCTCATGGTGGTGTTGAATGTGTTTCTCCATCTTCTGTCTGTTATTGTAAACTGCTGGATCTGGAGACCCGTTTAGATCCAGCTTCCCTTTTCCTCGACCAAAGTGTGCATGGGAGGGGCTGTGCCTCCCCAGGGCAGCACATCAGGAAGCAGAGGGCATCTGGCCCTGTCCCTTCTAACCTCTTCACCTCTGTCAAGGAAAGGTGCAGGGGACAGAAGGAAGCATAAGAGAGGAAGCTGTAGAATCTGGGGTGGGTTGGGGTGACCAGGAAAAGTCAATTAATTCAAAGATTCTGGGTAAAATCTATTTAACTATGTTTACCTATATTTTGTTTTGTTGGAGGATGTCAAAAATGTTTGGAAGAGAAAAGACACATCCCACTGATGAAGTAGCAAAGTGTGCGCATCTATCAGGTGTAGCCGGGCGCACCTGGGGGAGGGACTTACAGATCCTCCCTTTAAAGGTCCTTCAGAGGTGCTCAAGAAAGAAGAGACAGTAGAAATGTATGTAATACAGGGCATTCCTGTTCCCTACCTAGAGCTCTTCATGTTGGAGTAATCATTTAAGCTGGGGGGAATCTAGGGACACTCAGGAGAGAGGTGTTACAGAGATAATTAGCATGTGTAACCTCAAAAGCAGCTAACTACTAAATGGAAGGGTTGGAGGCAGAGACCAGAGTCATAAAAGTGGCCTGTAAGTGAAAGTAGAGATTACGAGAATTGAGTCAGTCATAAAGCAAAGTTTAAAAGTTTTCCTTACTCTTTTAAGGCTTTGTTTTATCTAGAGGTATGTTAGAGTTTCTAAGTGGAAAGTTAATTAAAGGACGGGCTGTTTTTATAGATAAACAGTTTCAACATTTCTTCTAAATTATGAGTTTTGCACTGCTTAAAGCTGATTTTGCACTGTCAAAAGCTGGAAGTTCAAAGGACATGGGCAAAATAGGATCTAAGGCAAAGGCCTTGGTAGATGAAGGTTCAAGCCTGACTCTTGTTCTTTTTTCTTTATTACTTTATTAAGGCACATTTTACACATCATAGAATTCACCTATTTCTTTCTTTCTTTCTTTTTTTTTAAACCAAACTGTAAATTGTTTTATTAACAGGCATTATAAACAGAGCATACAAATCTTATTTAAAAACCATGAGTGCCACAGCGGTGAATATACAGCTTATGAATAACTTAAAAAGTATTTCCCATTTTAAAAGGTAAACACAATGTACAAAACCTACACTAAGAAAGAAGGTATAATATGGATACATGATTGATGTGTCTAAAATGATATATATGGTACAGGATTAATGTTAATTATGTGATCAGTACATTTTTCTATATGATTCCCTTCATGCGTCACTTTCCCCAGAAACTGAATCCTGAACTTCCCCTTCTAAAATTGGTACAGTCAGGTTATCCTTAGACATCAAATTATATTTCATCACAAATTTAGTAAGTGGATGACACAAAAATGTTTCATTTTCATATTCATTAAATATCTGCCAGGGATGAAAATAAGCATGTGAAAATATTCTGTAAATCCTTGGCATACTGATCCTAGTTTTGCTACAGATGATTCCTTTATGCTAACCCTGCTGGGAAAATATTTACTGCGATTCAGAAGACAGGCAGCACCATCAAGTGTGTGTCTAGTATAGTCTATAGCAGGACACTGTTGTAGGAGCTGCACAAAGAAAAATCCATTGTTCAGTTGCCGTCATTCGAGTATAAGTATCTGGACGGCATTCACTCTCAAATGTTCATACTTCCATACACCTTCATCGTGGCCTTTAGGTGGTTCAATAATTTGGTCACTATTGGAGCAATCTGCCCTTATGTTCTGTTGGATATACTGCTGAACAGCTAGTGTACTGTCCATTTCATCAAATGATTCATCAGGCCAATGACAGAAATCCTGCATTTTGGTGCCTGGCCTGTTCTTCCTCAGCACAGCCGTCCCCTAATTCACTATTTCAAATATACAATTCAATGGTTTTTTTTTTTTTAGTAAATTTACCAAGCTGTACACTCACCAACAAAAATCAGCTTTAGAGCAGTTTTATCCCCTGGTAAGATCCTTCCCATCCATTTACGGTTAATTCAGGTTCCTGTCCTTAATTCCTGGCAACCACTAATTTACTTTCTATTTCTGTAGATTTTCTGGGTATTTCATATGAATGAAATCATGCAATATGTCTGGCTTATGTCATTGAGAATAATGTTTTGAGGTTTATCCATGTTATAGCATGTATCCACAGTGCATTTCTTTTTATTACTGAATTTACCACATTCTGTCTGTCTATTCACTAGTTGATGGTCAGTTCTTTCCATTTTAGGGCTATTATGAATAATGCTGATAAAGGCATTCATATATTCCTATGCAAGTCCTTGAGGGGACATGTGTTTTCATTTTCCTTGAGCGTATACCTAGAAGTGAAATTCCCAGATCATATGGTAAATTTATGTTGAACTTTTAAAGAAGCTGCCAAACTGTTTTCCAAATGGCTACACAGCAATTATGAGGGTTCCTGCTTTTCCACAGCCTCTTAGTCCTGTATCTTAATAGCTGTGCAGTCTTGGGCAGGTGGTGGGGAGCCAATGTTTACCAAGTGCCTGTGTTAGGCTAGATATTGTGATGGAAGCAATTATATGCTTTGTGTCACTTCATTCTTATCCCTAGGTTCATAAAAGTTAACAGGCATCCTTATAATGCAGAATTGTTGTGAATACTAAGTTAAATCAGGGAACATATATGAACAGCCTAGCAAGGTCTTGGGCATAGCGAGGCAGCTGATGAAGGCTTTTTTTTTCTCTGCCTCTTCCTGTCATTAGCATCTCAGTCGGTTTAACCATAGGGCATGATCTATCCTTACCAGGTCCTACTCATTTGCTGATAATAGTTGCCTGCTATGAAACTGTCATGCCTTGGGGAAATTGAAAAGCCTTTATAGAATTTACTCTGTGGTACCAATTGCTGTAGTGGCAGAAATATCATAGGGCCAATCCCTGATTCAAATAGCATAATCTTTGTTGTATAAAATAATTAAAGCAACTAGCTTAGGATGTGGTTACATCTCTTAATGGTTGTTTTTAATTCTTGTCTTTTTAGTCCTCTATTTGCAATAGTGGTATTTATTTTTCTAAATGCTAGAGAAGGGAGTTCTAGACAAAGTATATATTAATGTTGCCAAGAAGCTAAGTAACTCAATTGATTTGAAATGGACCTGGATCAGTTGGTTTGAAGATTGCCTAAGTAGCAGTAGGAAAGCAATCTTAGGAGAAAAGGGCTCAGTTAATATCTTAGTCCAATTTAAGGGGTTTTGATTTAAAAATATAATTTTTGAAAATATATTTTAATATGAAATATTATACAACATAAAGTGAGAAAAAACTCAGTAACTTGTTTTTCATTGGGTCTTTTCAGGGAGAACCTGGGATCAGAGGTCCTCCTGGCCCTTCTGGGCCTCGGGGCATAGGAACCCAAGGGCCAAAGGTGAGTTCTCAGGTCTGTGAGGGTCATATACCCTCAGTGACAACAAATAAGCAGTAACTTCATAGTATGTGTTCATTTGGTGTTGGCTTATTTTTTGATTACTGATGAAAGTCTTATTTTTGACGTCATATAACAGAATATTAAAGTTTATAAAGTCATTTACTTCCCCCAAAGAAGGAAGAAAGTCAGCCTCTCTTGAGTAGTTGCAAAGTGCTCAAACCACTTCCAGGTTTCTTAGAGGCTGTGCATAGGCAAGAAGCACATCTCTACTTTGGTCAAAGGTGCTCAGGTGGCCTTTAATAGGTCATGGGTGAATGTACCTATTGTGCTCCAAGGGCCATGTCCACTCTGCCAGGGCCTCAGGGTGATAGTCCCACCCAGAGGTGAGAGGATCTGCCTTTGGTTCATTTGGGGGATGGGGGATGGAAAGGTGGGTCTATTTTTCTTCTTCAAGTTGTCATCTTTATTTCTATTTTTAATTATTTTTTTCAATAGGCAGGTATTCCTCTTATATTCAGAAAACAATCAAGGTTTTTTCATACTAGAAAGAAAAAGACTGTCTTACATAGTAACTTAGATTATTAACCTAACATTTCTCAAAGCTTCCATCTAATCTTAATTTGGGAACTTATGGGATAAATAAAATTGAACTAATTTCTTTATTGTGGGATTCCTTAGAGGCTTTAATATACTGTACTAATGTGCACTGGATATCTTCAAGGGAAGGCACATACTGCTTTCTGATCTTACTTCACTAAGAAGTTTTCCCAAGAAACACGGGCTCAGCTTACAAACACATAGTGGGAAGTGCTTCATTTGCATGTGTGTATATTCTTAAAAGTTCTAACACCAATTCACACTGATATCATCTGAACCTTTAACTGTCACCCTAGTAAACTGGAGCTCCACACTGAAATGTAGCAAGGTTGTAAAACCTGCGGAAAGTGTGTCAGTGATTGTCAGATTTGGTGCAGGGTGGCCCTGGGGTTACTGGGGGTTGGTAGGACAGTGAGGGGAACCCAAGCAGATGAGGCCCCTGGGCCTCCACTTCTGCTTAGCTCGGGCAGCTCTGCTTATATGTAAGATTTTGTTTGCTAAGAATTCTGAGGCTTGAAAATATTGAAATAAACACTGCTTTAGGTAAAATAGAAAGTAGCTTATGGGCAGCGCATAGGGCCTGATCAGACTGAAGCTGAGAGCAGTAATGCCTGTGTTGTTTCTTCCCCAATCTTCTTACACTTTGTCTTCAATTCCTCTCCACCTTCTAACAGGGTGATATTGGGCAGAAAGGCTTGCCTGGCCCTCCTGGACCTCCTGGCCATGGATCACAAGGAATTAAAGTAAGTGACTGTGATTGTGCTGGAGTCACCTTTCAACTCACCAGAGGGAAGGGGAGAAGAGAGGTGATAATGCAAAATGTGGCTATGACAAAGTAGATTTATCGTGAATTTAGCAATTAAATTGCATTCAGTATTTAGAGTCATCATCCAGAAGTGTAAAATAGTGTAAGCACCCTAGATTTACATTGGATGCTAAACATTACATAAGTCACTTGGTGCAAAATTTAAAAGTCCTGTGGTTGGTTACTCTCTCCAGTATCTGAGCTGAAAGCTACCTTCATGCCCAACTGCTGCTCTCTCTCCCTCTCACCCTCCTTACCCGTATCTTCCACACAGGGGTGTTCAACCTGTGGTCCATGGGCCACATGAGGATTATGCGAGGCCTGTTTTGCTCATCTGTGGTGTCAGATATATGAAAATTACACGACCTTTTTTTGCTCATTGGTTTTTGTTAGTGTTTTTGAATTTAATGTGTGGTGCAAGACAACTCTTCTTTGTCTGATGTGTGGCAGCAAAAAAGAAAAGGGTTGGACACCCTTGGTAGGGCTTCTCAATCACAGTGGAATCAAGAATCCCCAAGGGAGCTTTTGAATAATACTGATGCCCTTTTGTAGAGGAGTGAAATCTGAATCTCTGGGGGTGGAGCTTGAGTACCCTGGTTTTGAAAGCTCCCCAGGTGGGTCTCCTGAGCAACCAAGATGTGAACCACTGCCCTGGGTCCAGAGTCTGTGTTATTGGAATTCACAGCCATCTGCGTTCCATTTTGTTTCTGCTTAAGCAGCTCTGAGGTGATTTTCAGGGTAGAATTATCAGGGTCTCCTGTGTCTCTGGTAATTTGGCATGTAAAGTTTGCTATGTAATTCCAAAGATTTAATATGTTGACTTTTTTTAATTGGCCCATTGTCTTTCTTCCTGTTTCACTGCTACCCCATTAGTTGGTTTTGTTTTGTTCTATATGTATATTTTTATCATGTTTAAGCTTCAAAACTTATTCACCCTTGAATAATTGAGATCAACTCTACAAATGTGGGAACATTCAAAATAAACTCTTTTTCAAATAGCAGATTGTGGTAGGAGATAGGGGGAGTTTCAGATAATAAATGTAAAAATCCTGTGTGGAAATTAAACTGCCTACTGAGGATGAGCAATTGAAAGTCAGAGAAGGGTGGCCTGATCGATTCAGAAAAGACTCACTCTGGATACCATCTATGGGATAGTAGGTACGACTAGAGGAAATGTGGGGATAGAGGGGGTTCCCCTTCCTAGTCTCCTGATTCTGCATATAGAAGAGTGTAATCTTCTGGGAACCTCTTCTCCTGCCTTTCCTGGGGTTCCAGGATCACCCTGGATAGCTGCTGTGGCAGCCCTGGTCCTGGGCAGCCTTGAGAGCACCATGGGCTCTCCTCTGGGTGCCATGGCAGCCCCTGCTCTTCTTCTGCTGTGGCCCACCTGGCTCTGCATAAGGAGGGACTCTTTGGTACTATCTTCCAATTATAGACGTCTGTTAATTACATAAATAAATTTGAGATGGGGGCGGCGCCTGTGGCTCAAGGAGTAGGGCGCTGGCCCCATATACCGCAGGTGGTGGATTTAAACCTGGCCCCGGCCAAAAACTGCAAAAAGTAAATTAATAATTAATTAATTAATTAGAGATGGTAGCTCTTCAATCTCCAAATGGTTTTAGTCTTTCAGGCTCCTGTCATAGCCTAGGAGATTGTATGATGCCACCAACTTGTCACTGGGAGCCTGCAGCACAAACAGTTCCCCTAGATATAGACCCTGAGTCTGTTAGAAATCCTACAGATTAAGTCAGGAGGGAGAAAGGATGGGGCTGGGACTTGAAGGATTCCTTTATATGCCAAGTAGCCTTTGTGGGTCTAGCCCTATATATCTTGGGAGTGGGGGTAGGAAGGTGGCCCATTCAGCTTAAAAAACTAGCACAGGGACATGTAGAGGTGGCTTCTCCTTCATTCTTCATTGTTACTTAGATGTTGTGCCTGACATTCACTTAGTGCTTCTTCTTGGAGGATTAGGAAGTCCTTATAGAAACAAGATTCTTTGATAGCTCTCCTTGACTTTAAAGACATTCTGAGGAAGATTTGTAAACTGGACTGCACTGTATTTCTTGCAAAAACCCTTTATTCATTGAAATAATTAATTTTCATGTCCCCGTTCTTCCTTTGGGCCTGAACATGACTAATCCACCCCTAACAGGGGTGCGTTGCATGTAGTTAGGCTACGGCAGTGTTTTTCAAACATTTTTTTTTTCTTTATCTCACAGCACACTTGAACCTGCAGTTAAACTTCCCATAGCATGCTTAAATTATGTTGATCCAAAAAAAAAAAAAAAAGAAAGAAAGAAAGAAAAAAAGAAAATGTTTACTGTGCTTTGAACTTCTTTTGAAAATAATTTAATTAATTATTTTTAAAAATTCCTCTCATAGCATGCCAGGTGCAAATCACTGGGCTGTGGTAAAGGATGAGATATTTCAGGCCTAATCTGTTTGTTATCCATGTTAAAAAAAAAACAGCCACAATGATATGCTGGGGAATCTGGCCAATGGCATCTGACAGAAACCCCAGTGTCCTCACAGCTGACAAATAGTAATGACTGCAAGGATCACATGGCCACAGACCTAAGAGTTCAACCTCTGAGCCAAGTGGGGCCCACAAACAGAAGGAAACTCATTCTGGATGACCTTTCCCTCTGCATAGCTTCTGACCTCAGTACTCTGAGGACGTGAGAATGAGCCTTAGAGCCACTCCACCTTGGCCTGAATCCAAGCTCTGATTCTTTCTAGTTGTCTAACCTTGGAAAAATCATTTATCTTGGTTGAATCTAAGCCTTACTCATCTTTAAAATCAGAATAATAAGGTCATTTTGTACAAGGTGTGAAAGTAAAATTGTATGAAGTGCCTCAGACACAGTAGTGGATACTCAACTGGAGTTTGGGCTGTGGGTTTGAATTGTAGCTTCTCTACTTCCTGAGTAGCGTCCACAGCTGAGTAAGGGTGATAATAATAGTGTGATTTCTTAAGGTTGTGAGGAAGAATTAAAATTAAATATACCTGGCTTGGCGCCTGTGGCTCAAGTGGCTAAGGCACCAGCCACATACACCTGAGCTGGCGGGTTCGAATCCAGCCTGGGCCCACCAAACAACAGTGATGACTCCAACAACAAAAAAAAATAGCTGGGCATTGTGGCGGGTGCCTATAGTCCCAGCTACTTGGGAGGAGGAGGCAGGAGAATCTCTTGAGCCCAGGAGTTTGAGATTGCTGTGAGCTTTGATGCCATGGCACTCTACCCAGGGTGATAGCTTGAGACTCTGTCTCAAAATAAATAAATAAAAATAAAAAAAATTAAATATACCACAAACTTTTAAAAATACTATGTAAAATCAATGTAATAGATGGTTATATATGCAGTAAATGTCTGATGTTATTCACATTATTTTTACTTCCCACTTCCCTTCCCTTTCCCCTAGTCACCCTTGTATTTTCCGGGAAGAAGGCCTAGAATTCTGACATTCTGGTGATTTAATGCTCTTAAACATGATATACTGGTTGCATTAGTTAGTGTGGGTCTGGTTCTATTATCAGATGGACCCCAAAATGTATAACGGTTCAAGCACTATAGAGGTTTTGCTGTAACTGTCCAATCTGGGTCCAATCTGATTGGTGGGCACTTTTCTTTTACACAGAGTTTCAGCCTTCCATTTATGGTTTCTCGGTTGACTAGCCTTCTTTGCCACTTGAGCTTAATGGCAAAAAGAAAGTGTATGGAATGGCTACATACCTGCGTCTTAGAAGTCCTGGTCAGGTGACAAACGTCACCTCTACTCATATTTTATTGGTGAGAACTAGTCACTTGGCTATACATAATTGCAAGGGAGTCTGGGAAAAGTAGTCTAGCTGTGTGACTGGGGATAAAAGGAACCAGAGATTTGGTGAAGGGCTGGCAATTATTGTAACACATCATTTAACCTGTTTCTAGGAAAGAGGAATATTTAAA
The DNA here is from genome assembly GCA_963574575.1 of Galagoides demidoff. Taxonomy (NCBI): domain Eukaryota; kingdom Metazoa; phylum Chordata; class Mammalia; order Primates; family Galagidae; genus Galagoides; species Galagoides demidoff. Next base: position 21,299 of record CAUYQV010085384.1, read on the forward strand.
AATTATTTGTTGCTCTGAAGTAAGTTGGTGCCTCCAGGAGAGAACAGAAAACATGGATGGTGTTCATAGCAACCTCTAGAATGCCCCCGATTCTCCTGATACTGTGGGACACAGACACCTGGATTTATAAGTACTGGTTCAGCCGCATTACTTCTTTTATCCTCTCCTAAAAAGAAAATCTTAGAGCCTTGATAACCTTGTTCTTATTTCAAGCAGCATCAATAGTACTAATGGATGTTTAGAATTGTGCAAACAGGCTGAATACCAGCCAAAGAGCTGGAAGAAGCTTGAGGTTTGGAAGCACTGGGAAAGAAACAGGAAGTGCTCCTTCATATTTATGGTAAAGCCAGGGCCAGAGAATGAGAGACACCTGAGATCTGGTAGGAACGTTATGGTTCAGAGGCTGGGGAGAGATAAGCAAGGAATCGCAGGAGGGCTGAAATGGGCATGGAGAAACTGATTTCAGAAGTGAAAGAGGGGCCAGCAATTAGGCTAATGTGAGGAATAAGGGAAGGCTGGCAGTCCTGGGGTAATACTGGGTTGCCAGTAGCATTTGAGGCCTACAGGGGTGTGATGGTGAGTGGGCCAGCCTAACCTGCACGGCTAAGTCTGGGGACAGCCAGAAAATGGCTTCTCCCATTGAAACCACCTGACTTAGGAATTTAGGGCCCAGTGCTAAACTTTGTTAAGAGTCTTGGCTAGGGTGACCAGATTTTAACATTTGTAAAGTGGGACAACATGGCCAGGGGGCGGGGTGGGGGCAGGGCTGGGGACTGGGCAGGGCAGGGGACTGGGCAGGGCAGGGCCTGACAACAATGCAAACTTTGATAAGCAGTTCTGGATAATCACTTCTCAACAATTATTTGTTATTGTTACAGTTTAACATTATAAAATTAACAAAAAATAATATAAAACTCATATTCTGGCGAAATAGCCACATGGCAGCCGAAAACCATATATTCCCTTCCTGTTCTCCTGCCCGTTCGTGCATTCTTTCCAAAAATCGGGACTTTTAAAAAACACCATGGGACACAGGACAAATTGTTAAAAAGTAGGACTGTCCCCGCCAAAAGCAGGACGTCTGGTCGCCCTAGTCTTGGCTCTGTGTTTAAGGTTTCTTAGGTAGTTTTTTTTTTTGGTTTGCCTCAGTTGTACCAAAATAACTGTGTTTCTGTAAACTCCAAGGATTTTTTGACTCAATCAGATGTTATTGCTACCCATGGTGTCCCTTTACCAGAAAAGCTAACACTCAAAAGAACACCAGGCTTCCATAGTGGAAATCTCACATGGTGCCACTACCTTCTGTTTGGCTCCTACCTGTGACCTGATTGCTTTGAAAATATTTCCAGAATCCATTTTAACAGATTTGTGGTTAGAATGCACCTATTGCGCTCAGAAAATTACCCCCTTTAAAGGCCAAATAGAAATGATTTATTCATTGTAATGTAACCAACTTAGAGGGTATAAAGTATTTCACTTATAAAAAAAGTCAGGAGTGGGTTTAATGTATGCTAAGTTGCAAATACCTGCAGAGGGGTTAAGAAGTATTGACATGAGGAATTTTCTTATTCTTCTGTACTCATAACCAGGCTACACAATTCTGCTACTATTTGTGAGCACCACATACACACTTATTTCAATACTATGACTTTCTGGCATTTGAATTTAAAGTTTTCTTTCTCTTTCTTGACTACAAACAAAAAATGACTTAAAAAACAGAAAATAAGACCAATCTTGGTAATAGTATGATCATTATGTTCAAATTGAATACACCTCAGAAATTAGGTAGAAACAAGTATCAAATATTATAGTTAACAGCATGTAGATTGTGTGTGCTCATGTCATGCCAGAAGACCAGACAGAAACCACCTTTCTTTTTTCTTTTTACTTTGAGATAAGTCACTCTGTTGCCCAGGCTAGGGTGCATTGGTGCTAACATAGCTCACAGCAACATCAAACTCCTGGGCTTAAATGATCCTTTGGCCCCAGCCTCCTAAATACCTGGGACCACAGGCATGTGCCACCATTCCTGGCTAATTTTCCTATTAATATTTTTTGTAGAGATGAGATCTTGCTTTTGCTCAGGCTGGTCTCAAACTCCCGACCTCAAGCGATCCTCCCACCTTGGCCTCTCAAAGTGCTAGAATTATAGGCATGAGCCACCATGCAACCCAGAAACTGTCTTGAATTAACTTCTGTTAATTATCTCTTATAATTTTCAAATTCACACTATGATTCCTCTACCTCCAAAGGAGGAGTCAAAAGCACATGATAGGTTTCAATTTTTAAATAGTTTAGTGTCCTGGGATTATACTTGTCAAAATGATTGTGGCAGTGGAGGGAAGCTGTTGCTAAAAATTGATCCTGGTGATCAAAGTCTACAAACCTAGTTTCAGACATTAAAGGCATCCCTATACCTCTATACCTTTCATCATTTTTTAAAACCAAATTGAAAATAATTATATGGGTCATAAACCAAAGGCCAAAGCTCTGAGTTCACAGTATTCTCTGTATAGATTGTACACATCAGGGGACATTGCATATGTTAAGTGGAACTGGCTCTGAGACAATTTGTATTTTTCACTTACTGATTCACACTTTCAACTTCCTCCTGGCTGAGCTGATTTCATTCTTTCAAGCTAGTTAAGAAAAAAAGATAGCTTTTTAAATTTCTTAAATTTTAATTTGAGGATATAGTAGGGTGTTTTCTTCTCTCAATTTTATTAAATTTTTCTTTTTCATAGCCAAATCTGAACTGGAATGAAAACTTCAGGCTCTCAATTTAGTGAGAATCATCACAGATTCATCATTATTACCAGCTTGTATTTCTTGCCTATTTGTCGTGAACAATGTTCTGTACAATGACCTGTGACTATTATGGATTTGCTTAACTTCCTCCATACTCCTTTCTCTGCCAGGAACAACAACAACAACAAAATTAAAATCATTTATTTTCATAGAAAATATGGTTAGAAAAGTTAAATGACTACTGAGTGAGTAATAAAGATAAGTCATGCTATTCAATGCCATGTGTTGATGCTGAATATTTTTAAAAAGATTACCAAAAATTAGAATATTATGTGAAAGATTTCATTTGAGCAGTTACATGCTCAAACTACTCATCAGGCCACAATAGTACATAATTTGCAATTATAGTGAGCATGCTGCCAGTTTAAACTGGTCTTTTTCTCTCCTTTTCCTTCTTTCATTTCTCCTTCTCTCTCCCTCCCTTCCACTCACCTACTCATAATCTAAAGAGATGTAGATACTATATATTTCTTTCTTTTCATCCTTGTAACAGATAGTGCCCCCCTTTTGGTGTTCTTAGGGGACCCCAACTCAGCCTACGGGCTGACAAGGGAGAAGGCATGGGATGAAGGAGCCTTCACACCAACTTAATGCATAAAGTCTGAGAAGCCTGGAGAAGTGCACACTGTCTTATGCACCGAGTGGCAGATGGAGGCAGTGCAGCCCTGTTCCAGTCCCTTAGGGGTCTTTTACTGTGCTCAAATGCCAAGTGTTTGTGCAAGAATGCAGGGTTGTTAAAATTTAAAAATTGGATTAGTGGGAACCCTTGGCTCCCAGGAAGGTAAGGTAATGAGAAACATAGGGTAATGGAATGTCTGGAAGAGTCTGATAAGTATATTTAGAAAAGGGGATGAGGAAAGGAGGTTTTGACCCTGCAGAGCAGATATCTTAAGTCCCCTAATCTGAACTCCTGATCCAGAGTCCAAAGGTCTTAACTTATCTATTCTGCTGATCAGCCTCACAGGGATGGTCATGTTGATGTTCCCCTGACTGGGCTGCCTCCAGGCTCCTCTTTTAGGTGATTTGGTGAGTGATCTGGGAGGAGCTGTAAGGATGGCCTGCCTGTGTGATTTACCCTGAATTGTAGGGCCTGTGGAGAGATCAGCCTATCAAACTCCCACACTCCCCCAAAAACCAAGTTGAGTGAAGGACATCAATAAGTTACTCTTAGGTGCGGCTACCATCATTATAGCTCATGAATTTCACTGTTGAAAATTTGTAAAAGGAAATTTATCTTTCTCCCACCCATCAATGGTTAGTCAGAAGTAAGTTTCCCCCTTCCCTTCAGCAAGATAAGAAGGACATTTACTACTTAAAATCTGGAACTCCTGGAGAAAGGTAGGGCCATATTACACTCTTTAAATTCCATGCTTTATTTTATTCAAACGTCACCAATCTGAGAGAGGCTTTAGGAAACTAAAGCACAGATATACCCAGATCAAGATCACTCAGAGCTACTCTTCCACACACTTTACCTCAAGTAATCATGTGTTATCTAGTAATTAAGTCAGAGTAGCTGTCAGAGAGAGGAGACTGTTCAATTTGAGACTTTGAAAAGTAAATTTTATTGGGCAGCACCTGTGGCTCAGTGAGTAGGGGCACTGGCCGCATATATTGAGGGTGGTGGTTCAAACCCGGCCCCAGCCAAACTGCAACAAAAATATAGCCAGTGTTGTGGCATAGTCCCAGCTACTTGGGAGGCTGAGGCAAGAGAATCGCCTAAGCCCAAGAGCTGGAGGTTGCTGTGAGCTATGACACTATAGCACTCTACTGAGGGTGACAAAGAAAAACTCTGTCTCTAAAAAAAAGAAAAGAAAAGTAACTTTTACTGAAAATGTACATCTTATAATGAAAAGTTAACATTTGAGATGTAAGATGTATAGTGAAGTCTTTTTTCCCCTGATAATCTGTCTGATATATTTTTTTTATAAGACAGAAGTATAAGAAGCAATTACTTTTCCCCAGGAACAATACTATTGCACCCAAGGGGGTGGGTATAGTGATCTTCTTAAATCAATGCTAGATTTACTAGGATGAACAGCAGGATCTCGGCTGGCATGTATAGCTGCCCTGGGTGGGGCTGTAATAATCACCACACACTTCTCACACATTCAAGAGTTTACAAAGTCCTCTCCAGTTTGCTTGGTTGAAGGGCATATTCTTTGTACTCCACACCTCTGTGACAAATAAGAGGTGATACATAATTTAAACTGGTGTTTTTTACTCTTGCAAACATCTTAAAAACTTTAGGGTGGTTCCTGGGGCTCAAAGGAGTAGGGTGCTGGCCCCATATGCAGGAGGTGGCAGGTTCAAACCCAGCCCTGGCCCAAAACTGCAAAAAACAAAACAAAACTTTACAATTGTTGTTTTTTATTTTTAGGACCTTTATTTATCTAGTTGTAGATATGACTTCTTGTTTTAAATATAAGGGATAAAGGAGAATAAAGTAAATTATCTTTTCAGGAGAATCTCTAACAAAAAAGGTAATGAAGTTTTATAAGTATTTGTGGCTCAAACTGGCAAGTCATAAAGATAGTCCAAGAATAATCTTTATTTGATCTTATAAAAAATTCTTCAGGGGCGGCGGCTGTGGCTCAAAGGAGTAGGGCGTGGGCCCCATATGCCAGAGGTGGTGGGTTCAAACCCTGCCCTGGCCAAAAACTGCAAAAAAAAAAAAAAAAATCTTCAGGAATGATTCTTCACAATTGCTTTTCACATTGTGAGGATGGGACAAATGTTTAGTAATGCTTTTGCCCTTAAAGCAGTGGTTCTCAACCTTCCTAATGCTGCAACCCTTTAATACAGTTCCTCATATTAGGGTGACCCCCATCCATAAAATTATTTTCGTTGCTACTTCATAACTGTAATTTTGCTACTGTTATGAATTGTAATGTAAATATATGATATGCAGGATAGTCTTAGGTGACCCTGTGAAGGGGTCATAACCCACAGGTTGAGAATTGCTGCCTTAAAGTATTTTATTACTTGAAATTAATATAGGTACTGTCTTTTGAATAAATTTTACTAGTGTTATTTTTCTTTTCTTTTTCTTTCTTTCTTTTCTTTTTTTTGCAGTTTTTGGCCAGGGCTGGGTTTGAACCCACCACCTCTGGCATATGGAGTGGGTGCCTTACTCCTTTGAGCCACAGGCACTGCCTATTTTATTTTATTTTATTTTATTTTTTTGAGACAGAGCCTCAAGCTGTCACCCTGGGTAGAGTGCCATGGCATTACAGCTCATAGCAACCTCAAACTCCTGGGCTTAAGCAATTCTCTTGCCTCAGCCTCCCAAGTAGCTGGGACTACAGGCACCCACCACAATCCACCACAATGTCTGGCTCTTTTTTTGTTGTAGTTTTCATTGTCATTTGGCAGGCCCAGGCTGGATTTGAACCCACCAGCTCTGGAGTATGTGGCTGGTGCCTTAGCCATTTGAGCTATAGGTGCTGAGTCACTAGTATTATATTTTTATGCTTTTATTTGCAACATGTTGTATTACTTTATTTTACATGTTTCTTTTAGACAGTATGTATTTGAATTTTAAAAAGTTTGGTCTGCCAATTTTTGCTTTTTACTGGAAACATTTAGTTAATTTATATTTAATGCAATTAGTTAACTATTTTTATTTCTGTCACCTAATTTGCACTGTTTGTTTTACCTAGTCTATGTTTTTTTCTCTGTTCTTCCCCTTTTAAAGATTTATTAATTTTTTAACTGTTATATTTTTCCTGTTACTAGTTTAAAAGTTTCATATTATTTATTTTCTCTTGTTTCAATATTTTACTCTTAATTAAAATAGTTACATTTAACTCATGAAAATTTTAAGATACCATTACCAGCTGCCACCTTACTCCTATTAGAATGGCCATTCTTAAAAGTCAAAACAATAAATGCTGGTATGGATGCAGAGAGAAAGAACACTTATACACTGTTAGTGGGACTTCAAATTAGTACAACCCCTATGGAAAACAGCCTGGAGATTCCTCAAAGAAATAAATGTAGACCTCCCATTCAATTCCACAACCCCACTGCTGGATATCTATTCAAAGAAAATCAAATCATTTTGTGAGGAAGACACTTGCATTTGAATGTTTATTATAGCACTTTTCATAACTGCAAAGATGTGGAATCAACCTAAATACTCTTCAGTTCATGAGTAGATAAAGAAAATGTGGTACATATATACCATGGAGTACCACTTGGCCATAAAAAGGAATGAAATAATGTCATTTACAGCAACTTGGATGGAACTAAAGAGCATTATCCTCAGTGAAGTAACTCAGGCATGGAAAACCAAACACCATATGTTCTCACTAATGAGTTGGAGCTAATAGATGGGTACATAACCAGCACCAAATAATATAAAGGACACAAGGAACCAAGAAGGGGAGACATTGGGAGGGTGCATGTGGGATAAAAACTTACCTATTGAGTACAATGAACACTATTCTGGTGGTGGCCACACCCAAAGCCTTGACTTATGTGTTATACAAGATGTCCATGTAACAAAAACACTCATATTCCTTTAATATTTTGAAATAAATAAAAGACAAAAGGAAGTCAAATGTGCCTTGATTGTATTAAGTGAGATAAAGAGATGCAAGATAAAGTCAGAGAGTTAGTCATCTGGACTATCAACAGCCTTGTAATAGTTTGTTTCTTTCTTTCTTTTCTGCATCATCACAATACATGGAGAAAAAACATTTGGTAAATTCCAGAATCCTTTCATGATAAAAACACTTAACAAGCTAGGCTATTGAGACAATCATGTAGACTTTGTTTCTGTTTCTGGTTATGTGGTAAATCACACTTGCTTATGTTAAACCAACCTTTCATCCTTGAGATGAAACCCACTTGATCATGGTAGATTACCTTTTTGACGTGCTGTTAAATTTGATTTGCTAGTTTTTTTGTGAAGGATTTGGGCATCTATGTTCATAAGGGATATTGATCTGTAGTTTTCTTTTTTTTTGTTATGTTCTTCCCTGATTTTGGTATTGAGGTGATACTTGTTTAATTTCCATGACTTTGTTTAGATTTTAGTATTTCTCTTAGAATTGATTTCTAGTTTTATGCCACTATTTTTTGAGATGACACACAGTATGAATTTGATTTTTTTGAACTTATAGAGATATGTTTTGTGGTCTGCACTATGATTTGTCTTGAAGAATGTTCCATGTTCCAATGAGAAAAATTGTATTCAGTAGTTTTGTGTAGAATACTCTGTAAAACATCAGTTGAGTTCATTTGTTCTAGAATCCTGTTTAAGCCCAGTGATTCTTTATTCATTTTCTGCTTAGATGATATGTCTAGTTCTGTCAGTGATGACATCCCTGACGAGTAAGACACTACTGTATGTTTCTTGGCTTAGATTTAAGAAGAATTTACTTTATGAAACAGGGAACTCCTGTGTTAGAGACGTATATATTTAGGATTGTTACGTCTTGTTTAATTTCTCCCTTGAGCTATTGTTTTTATAAAAGCTGTGAGTTATAACTTTTGGGTGATTTTACAGTTTTTGGTATCTATTTTGATATTGTAGGTATAATACACCTATAGGGGAGGTGTAGTAGTAACAAATTTTCTTGGAGTTTCCTCCAAGGTGGAAACTCCAAGCATTTCCTGCAGGGGAGGTATAGTAGTAATAAATTTTCTTAGCGTTTCCTTGTCTGGAAAGGAGTTTTCTTGGTTTCATTTTTGAAACTTAGTTTAGCAGGACATAAAATTCTTGGTTGGTAGTTATTCTGTAAGGTGACTAAAGATAGGTCCCTATTCCTTTCTGGCTTTTAAGATTTCTCTTGAGAAGAGTCTGCTATTAGTCTGGTGGGTTTTCCTTTGTAAGTTATTTGACCTTTTTGCCTCATGGCTCATAGAAGTTCTTCCTTTGTAGTGACTTTTTCTGATCTTATGATTGTATGCCTTGATGATTCCCTTTTGTAATGAATCTCCATTGAGCTTTTTGTATCTGAATGTCTAAATGTCTGGCAAGATCATGTAAATTTTCTTTGGTTATTCCCTCAAATAGGTTTTCTAGGTCTTGTGCTTTTGCTTCTTCACCCTAAGAGATGCCTATGATTCTTGTATTTGGTTGTTTTAAATAAACTTATGCCACCAGGACTTAATCACATTGCTCAAGGAGAAATTTATGAACTAATCTTGGGAGAGGACGGAGCCCATGTGGGCAGAACTGAGTGCAATGTGCGTTCAAGCTGTGGCACACTCATGATGTTCACTTGTTCCTCTTGATTCTTGTTCTTTATTGTTGACTGATTGGGTTAATTCAAAAGAGTCATTTTCAAACTCTGAAATTCTTTCTTCAGAGACTTGGTATAGTCTATTTTTAAACATTTCCACTGAATTTTATATTTCTTAAATGAATTTTTCATTTTTAGAAGTTCTGTTTGGTTTTTGTTTAACACTTTTATCTCTTTAGTAAATTGTCCATTCATTTCCTGAAGTGTTTTTATGGTTTCTTTGAGTTGGTTTTCCATTTTCTCTTGGATCTCACTGACCTTCCTTACAATCCATATTTGGAATTCTTTAACTGTCATTTCAGTATTCTAATTTTGGTGGGGACTCATTGCTAGAGAGCTGGTGTGCTTTGTGGTGCACTTTCCCTCTGATTTTTTATACATCAGGAGTTTTTGCACTGGTATCTTCTCATATGGAATAGCTATTGACTCTTATTTTTGGATATTCTTTTGTTTATATGGGACTCCCACCCCCCACCAACGTTTAAGGATGTGTCTGTATTATATGTTGGGTAAAGGACCTTTGACTTTACTTGTGGTACTTTGATGGAGGTCTAGGCTCTGGATGATACTTTGATTATAAAAATCCTTGTGGATACCTCACTGTAGCCATGGTATACAATATGTATGGGTAGATTCCCTGTCCTTTGATGACAAGGGAAGATGGAAGTTTTGAAATATTTTCTCTTTCCCCAGTCCTGTGGTCTTCTTAACAGTGTGAATTATATTGTGATGCCCATTTTAATCTCTGAGACAATAGATGGTGATTATAGGTAAGAGCCAGCCATGCCCTGTATGACTGAGTTAGCCAAAGCTATAATGGGCTGTACAAGTTGTCCTCCTTGCCAATAGGTAGCACTTAAAGGAAAGAACTACCCACAGCAAAGGTACGTAGAAGAGTAAGGCCAGGTGGGGCTAGGTTGAGAGAGCCTGCCTCAGACTCCACAAATATGGGTGGGTATAAGAGCTGTGTCAGCAGGGACCAAGGGTCATCTCCTAGGCCACTGGAGAAAGCCACCATGGAGGGGCTAGAGTGGATTCATCAAGTCAGAAAGTGTGCTTGTGGAAGAGGGACCATCTGAGATTCATAGACTAGCTGTTGGGAGTGGGTTTTATTTTTCTCCTTCCTTTGCCCCACAGGTACCCTGTCAACATCTGGTTGTAAGCAGCAGCACAAACTAGCTGAGCCTACCAGCAATGGCACTGTAGGATGAGAGGTTCCCTGCACACGGTCCTGCTCTGGACTGAAAGCATAGCTTTCCTGTGGGAGCAGGGGTGCTCTATGAGTGTGCCTCAGCTTGAACCGACATTTCACTCTCCTCTTAGTTCTGCCCACATGGGCTCTCCCGCCTCCTAAGATCAGTTCACAAATCTCCCCACCATGTCCTCAAGCAACATGATTGAGTCCTGAGGTATAGGACTGTAGGCCTATCCTCCCCAAGATCAATCCCTGACCAAGTCAAGGAGAAGTGTGCTGGTCCTGAGTTGCCCATAGAGTGCTCAAGCAGGTTAGATGCCCCTCTGCTTCAGGATGTGCCCTGCTTTGATGGAGCAGCTAGGCAAACAACACCGGGAAGGGCTGGTGGGAAGAAAGCTCACAGTCTAAGCACTTGTTGGTCTGTTGCAGGTCTTTAAGAGGAAAGATGTGAGCCTCACTCTGTGGGAGCCTCAATGTAGTGGATACACAAACAGAAGAAAAGCAGCTGCTCCCTACAGCCCTGGCTCAGTTGTCCCTTGGGACATCCGTGCCGACTCACATGGGAACTGTTACTCAGCAGCAGTGGGTACAGGAGGGGAGGGGTTGGAGAACCATATGAATGGAGGAGAGCTGGCATTTTGATCCCTTTGTCCCTCTCCCCAGGAGGCAGCACACTTGGAATGTCCAAGCTCTGGGATCATACAGTTCCTGGAGGGCATGCCAACCACCTGTGGCCACTACAGTCTGGGTATTAGGAAATGTTTGTGTGAGGACCAGTGACAAGACAAGGGCTGAAGTTCCCTGGGGAAGACAAAGGCACACATGGGTGGAAAGCATGTGTGGCTCAGATCTGTGGTGGTGGGAAATGACCCTGAGGGAACAGGAGGCCCAGTGCTTTGTTCTCAAGAAGGTCCCAGGTCACTGGCAGTGGCAACTTTTGGGCCTGTGAGGCTTGAGAAGCTTTCCAGCAACTTGAGAGTCTGCAGATTACCAGAGGTGTGAGGGAAGGAGAAACAAAACTCCTGCCTGCCCTTTTCTCAGGGCTTCAAATTTCTCAGGGGTTGCTCTCTGCTGAAATCTTGCTCCTTCTTGTTATGCTCCACTTCTTCCCATGGAATCTGTGGTAGGTAGGTGTTAGCAGTTTTCCCTCAGAATTAAACCTGAGTTTTATATTTTTTTCACCTAGAATTTTCCTTCTTTCTGAGATGATGTGGTGACTGATGTCTCTAGTCAGTCACCTCCCCCAGATCCCACTGGCTTTTAGCCTGCTCCTTGAAAACAAAGTTCAGTCCTTTTATAGGCCCTTTGCACTGCAGTTTCTTCTCCCTTGGCATTTGAGATAGCCAGTTACTTCTCTTCATAAAAGACTTAGCTCAGATGTTCTCTCCTAAGAGAGACCATTTCTGACCACTTTATTCTATTCCTACCGCTCTTCCATATTATCTTGTGTTAGTTGTCATAACAACATTGTTTTTATCATTATCTGAAAATACTTGTTCTTTGTTTATTATCTGTCTTCTGCAAGTAAAAAGCAGCCCTCTGAGAGCAGGAACTTTGTCTCTTTCATCCATCTCTAATTCCTAGGACCTGACAAAGTGCCTGTCATAGAGTAGGCACTTAGTAAATAATTTTCAATGAATGAACAAAGTATGAATACTTGAATGAATGTATGGAGGCTACATAATGAGTAATGATAAAATTCCACATATAGCCATACTGTTTGACCCATAAAATGATTCATTCCATAATGTTTTAATTCAGCAAATAATTATTGAATCCCATTATTAAAGAGAACACTAAACTTGTAAAATAACTAAATTCTCTTCTGAATTTTAGAGTTTAAGTGGAAGTACCTCACTGTTGCTGGTTGGTATACTAAGTTGGCCTAAGATAGACTCTTAGTAGAGCTGGATTTGGCTTTTTTGAATGTATATCTTTGTGATCAAATAATGAAATAAAATGAATGTACTTATTGGATATGAATAAACCTGAGAGTGTTGTGTCTGGTAGTTCTGTTGTGCACTGATAAGATACATATTCAGGAAGCTTTGGTTGACTTGATCTAGGTTCTACTTTTTTTCTTTTCTTTTCTTTTCTTTTTTTTTTTTGGCCAGGGCTGAGTTTGAATCCACCCCCTCCAGTATATGGGGCTGGTACCCTACTCCTTTGAGCCACAGGTGCTGCCCTTTTCTTTCTTTCTTTCTTTTTTTTTTTTTTTTAAGAGACAAAGTCTCACTTTATCACCCTCAGTAGAGTGCTGTGTTGTCACAGTTCACAGCAACCTCCAGCTCCTGGGCTTAGGTGATTCTCTTGCCTCAGCCTCCTGAGTAGCTGGGACTACAGGCACCTGCCACAATGCCTGGCTATTTTTGTTGTTGTTGTTGTTGCAGTTTGGCCGGGGCTGGGTTTGAACCTGCCACCCTTGGTATATGGGGCCAGCGCCCTTCCCACTGAGCCGCAGGCACCACTCTCTAGGTCCTACTTTTAAAGACTCATATTAATAGATTAAATAGCTAAGGACGAGGAGCCTTAATCCATTATTGCCTATCACTAAATCAGCCAGTTGTTAAGCAATGTTATTACATTTTTCCATGGTTCTCTTAGATTAATGATTAATTTAGAAGAAAATGAGACATATTGTTCTATCCAGTTGCTAGATTTTCACACCTTTGTAATTTTTATCAGCAGGTTTAAGGCCTGGAAATGGACACATTTTCCTGTTAATTCATGTTTGTAGAAATGACATTTAAAGAGTAGTACTAACATATTCATTACAATTCTTCTCTGTTGGCATAAAGACAGCTTTTATAAGACTTTTTTGGCATATATAATTACGCCTTTAAATGGTACTTCTTAAATTTCAAAGTAGATTTTTAGTCCATTAGAATACTAGTCTTCTGAAAGTTCTCCAACTGGCTTCTGCTGGTTTTGAAAAATGAAATTTGATGTGTTAATAATTCCCATTGTGATTATTATGCCAGTTTTAGAAATAAATCTTCTACAGAGTTAAATCTTTCCTTCCTTCTTAAATTACCTTACTGTGGTGATTTTATAAAGTAAATGATCATATTTGCTATGTTTTTCTGCTATGTATATACTTAAATAATAATTTATAGACTCTCTTTGCTAGGTTGTGACATGCATAATACTAACATACTCTTCGAAATAGAATCAACTTTTGTTTGTGTTTAAAGACAATACATTTATATATAAGGTTTTAAATCAAATCTTCTGCTTAATGTGAGGGATACTGATACTAGTCAGTTCTTGTTAGTTGTACAAAATTTTATTTCAGCAATTTATTCAATAAATATTTACTGATTATATATGTACACATGCTAGGCTCTGTTCTATGTGTTTGAGATGTATCATAAACAAAAGAGACAAGGATTTCTGATTTTATGGAAATTATATTCTATGGTAATAAATATAATAAATAAAGAAGATGTATGGCATTTTTAAAGATGAAACCTGCCATGGCAAAAAAAGAGAGAGAAAGAGAGAGAGCAGGGTAAGGAGGATGGAGGGGTATGATGAAGATTTAAGTAGATGGATTTATGAGAGGTAACATCTGAGCAGAGATCTGACGAGGAGGGGTTGGGGAGCCTGGTGGATTTCAGGGGAAAGAGCATCTTGGGAAGAAAGAAAAGTCCATAAAAAGGCCCTTTTGTGGCAGCAGGGGGGATGGTGTGTTCAAAAAAGACCAAATTGATCAGCATAGCTGGAGATAAAGTCAGGGAGGTGACAGCAGTGAGTCTGGGGAAGTCATATAGGCTTTGTAAGATTCTTGGCTTTCCCTTGGAGTGAAGCCAGGAACCGTTTGCTAGGTTTTGATATAGTCTGAATTGCTCTTTGAAAGAATGTGGCTCCTGGGCTGAGAATAGACTATACCAGGGCCAGGATTGTGCCAAGAAGGCTATTGTAGGAATCCAGGCATTTGAAAATCTAGTTCACATAAATTTAACTCCTGAGGAAAAGATTTATATCTAGTGGTCTGTGTCTGAAAGCTGAAATGTGTAATAAGAAACATTTTATTATGACAAAGTTGATGCCAGATATATAAATCTGATTGCAAATCTACCCACTGAATTTTAGGTTACTGAACCCACATCAAGCTATATTTTATATCTGGACTGTGGCACAAGACAAAAAGTCCTATCCCTAGATACATGTTTTTATTGTGCTTTCGACAAGAACAATGATTAATTCATCCCTTCTACTCTTTCCTTAGTCTATGAATATTCCCTGTTAAGCCATTACTGGTGAAACTACCAGACTTAGGACACAGGTTTAACAGACGTTCCATTCATCTTTACCTGATTTCCCACCAAAGTCCAGTAAAGCGGTATCTGGCTATGACTGGCCAAACATTCCAGAATGTGCTACTTCTTTTTTTTTTTTTTTCTTGAATGGTAACTATGTACATTAATACACTTCTGGGGTACAGTGTGGGGTTTTCACATGCAATCCGAAATACTTCCATCAAACTGATCAACACAGCCTTCATGTCATTTTCTCAGTTATAGTTTTAAAACATTCTGATTC
>CAUYQV010085385.1:0-24372 GCA_963574575.1 Galagoides demidoff
TCACAAACATTTGAGAAAATGCTCATTGTCTCTGATCATCAGAGAAATGCAAATCAAAACCACCCTGAAATGTCACCTAACACCAGTGAGAATGGCCCACATCACAAAGTCTCAAAGCTATAGAGGTTGGTACAGATGTGGAGAGAAGGGAACACTTTTACATTGCTAGTGGGACTGGAAACTAATACAGCCTTTTTGGAAGGAAGTATGGAGAATCCTCAAAGAACTCAAATTAGACCTCCCATTTGATCCTTCAATCTCATTACGAGGCATCTACCCAGAATAAAAAAGATCCTATTGTCATAAGGACATTTGCACTAGACTGTTTATCACAGCTCAATTTATAATTGCCAAAACATGGAAACAGCCTAAATGTCCACCATTCCCGGAATGGACTAACAAGCTGTGGTATATGTATACCATGGAATACTATTCAGGCACTAATGGATGAATAGGTGGAATGCAGTGTTCTTAGTGAAGTATAACAAGAATGAAGAAGCAAGAATCCAATGTACTAAATTCTAATATGAAGTGAATAGATGATCTAATAAATAACTACCTAAGAGAAAACTCAAATCAATTCAAGGTGAGGTGAGGGGAAAAAGGAAGTTGGGAGAGAGAGAAGGGAGGGTGATGGGGGTCATGGTGTATGGCACACCTCTTGGGAGTGGGACGCAACTATGAGATGGACTTTGCCTAACAAGTGCAAGCAGTGTAACCTATTCTTTGTACCTTCAACAAACCACAAACAATAAAAAAAAAAAAAAGAAATTATAGTCTACCAAAAAAAAAAATTATCTGATACTGCTTCTGCTATTGCTGTTCACTCAGTCAGGTTTGCATTTATTGCATTCAACCAACAGGCCTTTGTAGCACCATTGAGACTACAGAAACGCATAACTGAACAACAAACAGGTGTATGTTCTGAGAAACACATCATCAGGTGATTTTGTTGTGTGAACAGCATAGAAAGTGCACTCTCAGACCTGGGTAGCGTAGCCTGCTGCACACTCGGGCTTTACCATACAGCCTATTGCTCCTGTGCTATAAACCTGTGCAGCAGGTTACTGTATTAAATTCTGCAACCAATTGTGACACTATTGTCATTATTTATATATCTAAAAATAGAAAAGATACAGTAAAAATATGCTAAAAACACAGTCATTGCCTCACTTATATTTTGTGGTAACACATTTAAAATTGATTTAAGCATTCCAAATTGTACCCCATAAATATAGATAGTTATGATTTTAATTAAAATTAATAAAAATAAAAATAAAAATTATGGTAAAAAGATAAAATGGTATACCTGTAGAGGGCACTTACCATGAATAAAGCTTGCAGGTTGGAAGTTTTTCTGAGTAAGTCATTCAGTGAGTGCCGAGTGAATGTGACAGCCGAGCACATTACTGTAAACTACTAGAGTCTTTATAAATGCCATACTTTTAGGCTACACTAAAGTTATAAAAAATGTTTTTCTTTCTTGAATATTTATCTTTTGCTTGCTATAATTCCTTTACTTTATAAACTTTTATTTTTTAACTTTTGATTCTTTTGTATTAACACAGCTTAAAGTTAAAAGACAAACATATTTTACAACTGTACAGAATTCTTCTTTTTTTTTTTTTTTTTGCAGTTTTTGGCCAGGGCAGGGCTTGAACCCGCCACCTCTCGCATATAGGGCCAGCACCCTACCCCTTTGAGCCACAGAGGCCACCCCAGAAATTCTTTTTTTATAGCCTTATTCTATAAGCTCTTTTTCTAGTTTTACATTTTAAACTTTTGTTGTTATTAAAAAAGGAACAAAAACACATATATTAGCCTAGGCCTACATAGGGTCAGAATCATCAATATCATTGTCTTTCATGTCTATATCATGTCTCCCAGAAGTTCTTCAGGGAAAATAACATGCATGGAGCTGACATCTTCTATGATAATGATACTTTCCTCTGGAATACCTCCCAAGATAAGTTCTTTTTTTTTTTTTTTTTTTTAGACGGAGCCTCAAGCTATCCCCCTGGGTAGAGTGCCATGGCATCATAGCTCACAGCAACCTCCAACTCCTGGGCTCAAGCGAGTCTCCTGCCTCCACCTCCCAAGTAGCTGGGACCACAGGCGCCTGCCACAACACTCGGCCGTTTTTTGGTTGCAGCCATCATTGTTGTTTGGTGGGCCCGGGCTGGGGATTCGAACCCGCCACCTTAGGTGTATGTGGCTGGCGCCCTAGCCGATTGAGCCACAGGCGCCAAGCCCCAAGATAACTTCTTAAAGCTATTTTACAGTAAACTTTTTTTTTTAAATTAAATCATAGCTGTGTACATTAATGCAGGCATGGGGTACAGTGTGCTGATTTTATATACAATTTGAAATACTTTCATCAAACTGCTTAAAATAGCCTTCATGGCATCCTCTTAGTTATTGTGTTAAAACATTTATATTCTACATTTAGAAAGATTCACATGTACCCATATAAATACCTTCCCTCCGCTCATCCTCCCCCTTCCCCTCCCTCTCCCCTTTCCCCCATATTCTTAGGCTATAATTGGGTTATAGCTTTCATAGGAAAGCTATAAATTAGTTTCATAGTAGGGCTGAGTACATTGGATACTTTTTCTTCCATTCTTGAGATACCTTGCTAAGAAGAATGTGTTCGAGCTCCATCCATGTAAACATGAAAGAGGTAAATCTCCATCTTTCTTTAAGGCTGCATAATATTTTACAGTAATCTTTTTAAAAAATATAAGTAGAAAGGGTACATTTTAAAATAATGGTACAAATTGTGTTCAATAAATATTTAAACCAATAATATAGTTGCTCATTACCATTGTACCTGCGTTGCACATTATCACATAGCGTTGCTTTTATCTGACTTATTACTGGTAGTGCAGTGTATTTACCTCAACATCACTACAAACAAGTGACTAATGCATTACACTATGACATTATGACATCTCAGATGTCACTTGGTTATAGGTATTTATAACTCTTTTATAACCTCATGGATCCACTGCTATAGATTCCATCCTTGATAGTCCCAAAATCACCATGGAGCACATGACTGTAATTCTTTGCCCAACAAGCAGCATTCCTTAAGTCACTCCCAAATTACTTTCATTAAGCTTATATAAATTTCCTCAGTAATACCCCTAATGATGACTAGTGATTATGATGTACTGTATATGATTTTTTTCTCTTCTCTTTCTTTAGTTTACATGTATAATGTACTTATTCAATATTTTAAGTTTATTCCTTGAAACTATTAAACCAGTACAAGGCTGCAAAGTAATAAGGTGCTATATTTGTTAAATAGCATCTAGTTAATTATTTTTTTAATGATTTAAAGATTATAACAGGTTAAAATAAGTATATTTACTTAAATGAGAATATAAAAAAAAGAGTTGTGAACAATCTGTATTCAGTGTTATTAAAGAGAGAAAACAGGGCTGTGAAATTAAAATAAAAATGCTTTATGGGACAAAAATATTCACAAGAAATTAAAGTGTGATAATAGGTAATCTAAAATGAGTACAAATAAGTGTTTAAAGATTAAAATTCATTTCAGTGAGATGACTCAAGACTGAGATATTACTTTAGATTGACTAAATTATGTATTTATATCTGGCTGGTCAGTTTTCATTAACTAATGACTACTAGCAATTTAATTAATATTAGTATTAGAAGATCAATTAACCCATTAACTGCAATGTAAGTTGTATTTAACTGACACTAGTTGTGAGCCCTGGGCCACCTGAAGCTGTGAAAATTCTGCTCATTGTTTTCACTGTCAATCAGCACATCTCCACCCCCTTTACCCTCCTTTAGTGGCTTCCCAAGCACACTACATTGTTACACATGGTGGACCATGTTCTCTGATTCCTGTGACTTCTCATTGTGTATTTTGAATGTTGCTTGGTAGTTCTTTGAATGAAATCCATATGAATGTGGAGAGAAGGGAACACTTTCGCACTGCTGATGGGGTTGGAAACTAATAAAGCCTCTATGACAAGAAGAATGGAGAATTTTCAAAAAACTAAAAATTGACCTTCCATTTGATCCTGAAATCCCATTACTAGGTATTTACCCAGAAGAAAAAAAAATCATTTTACCACAAGGACATTTTCACTAGAATTATTATTGCAGCACAATTTACAATTACCAAGGTGTAGAAGCAACCCAAGTACCCATCACCCCATGGACAGATTAACAAACTGTGATAGACGTATACTATGGAGTACCATTCAGCCATAAAAAGACAGACTTTACATCTTTGTGTTTACCTAGAAGAAATGGAAACATTCTTTTTAGTAAAGTATCTCAAGAATTGGGAAAAACTATCCAATGTACTCAATATTAATATGAAACTAATATATAAACAACTACAAGCTCACATGAAAGAAAAAGCACAAATGTTGTCTAGTGATGTGTTGGGGAGAGGAAAGGGAGGGGAGGAGGGAGGGCAATTTGTTAATCTCACCTAATGTGTATAGTGTGAGGGCATTCAGCACACTTCCTGGATGAAGGTCTCAACTATAGCTTTAACTTTACCTTAGAAATGTAAGCAATGTAAAGGTCTAACAATTAAGTTAACAAATTCATTCTGGAAAAAATGCCACAGCAACCCTTGATGTACTCCCTTTGGGAAGCCAAGCACCAATACAAGCACTTACTTCACCTTGAAAGCAATTTTGGACTCTGGAATGGCCATGAAAGCTGTTGTGTTACACTTGGTGTCCTGAATGTCATCAAGATGTCTTTCTTTCAATATTTACTTAATCTTTGGGTGAAGAAAAAAGTCATTCCAGAACAAGTCAGATAACGAGGGAAGGTATTCTTCTATAGCTATTTGTTCACTTCCTACTAACTCCCTTGTAGAGAGTGCTGTGTGAGTTGGCACATTGCCATGACATAAGAGCCATACCTTTCTCATGCCAAGATTTTCAGTTAATATTTTTCCTTTTCTCTATCAATGTTTACTTGGTCTGTTGTGCTTCTCATAGTCAGCCTATGAGTTTGGCACTCAGTTCAATGAACTTCTGCAATATTTTCATCAGTTCTGCTTGTTACTGGCTGCCCTGATCTCTCTTCATCAATAATACTTTCTCTTCCCTCAGAAAAACGTTTAACCTATTTGCACACTGCTGTTTTCTCCATGACATTATCACCCCCAAATTGGACTAAGATGTCCCCACTTACACTATTGCCAAATTTAACAAGAAATTTAATGTTTGTTCATTGCTCTTATTCAAGATCTGATATTCTTGCCACAGCACACAAAAACGTAGCAACAATAATGAGCCCCATCCAGCAAGACATCACCACTAGTAGATATGAACACAGATGTGAGATACTGATATATCAAGGTTATGAATCCTTACTGAATTGTTTGTACAGTACTGCCAACTTAAGTGCATGTATCATTAGACTTTGTACTTAGGGGTTATGATTCAGTGGTTGTCATTAGGATCACCAAAGGTCCACTCCAGACACAACTTAATACTTGTATATTGTCAAAAGATTCAATTCTCAGAAACAAATTCAATTAAGTATGTCATAAATTACATATGACTCACATGGCGTGCAGTGTAAAAATTGATCCCAGTGCTGTGTGAATTGGCTATAACTCACATATAAAAATGAAATAAAAATAACAAATTTTTCATTCCAGGAGGAGTGAAAAGGAGTAGATTGTCTGAGCTCATGAATTCAAGACCAGTCTGAGCTAGAGCAAGACCCTATCTCTAAAAAAAAAGATCAAAACTTTGTGGTGGGTGCCTGTGGTCTCAGCTACTCAGGAGGCTGAGGCAAGAGGATCACTTGAGCCCAAGATCTTGAGGTTGCCGTGAGCTATGATGCTATAGTGCTCTACCGGGAGTGACAAAGTGAAACCCTGTCTCAAATTTTTTTTTCATTAAATTACAAAGAATCATTTTGTTTTTGAAGTTTTTATTCTATTTCCATAATAAGACACCATGGCTTGAGGGAAAATTTTTTTGTGTGTGTGTCAAAGTTAATGCATTAAGTATTTAAAAGCTAGTATGAGAGAGAGATAGATGTGGGGAGAAGATGGAGGAGAAAGGAGAGATAAAAAGAGAGAGGCAAGGAGAAAAAAGTGGCGGGAAAGAAGAGAAGAGAAAGAAAGACTATGGGTATAGGATGCCAAATAATTTGATTTATACTCAGTCCAATCTGTTTTAAGAGCAAATAAATTAATTAAATAAAAAATAAAACAGCAAAAGTCTGCTGAGTAGTTGAGCTCTTTACTTTTAAATATTTGTTGTTGAATTTTGCAGACACACCAAGAGGAAAAGTCAGAGAGCAGAATCAGCTATCAATTGCTAATCCCCCTCCCCCACAAAAAATAATCTATGAGTAGACATCAGATCATAAACATGGACCATAAACTCTCAATGAATTGGTCTCTCATTTGATATACTTTTTCTTAAGCTCATTTCAGTGTTGAATGAATATTTTCTTGAGTTTCTTTGTAGACATGCCATCTGCTATATATTAATAAATGTAAAGCATGTAAAAATGCCCTTTAGTCATTTAGAATGAGCCCCTACTTCATTTTGAATACATCTGATAGTTAATTTAAAAAATCTTATTTCTCTATTAGAAAAGAAACACAGTATATAGAGGAGAAAATAACAAAAACAACATGGTTCAGAAATGCAGCCGTTGATTTACTCATAACGTTTTGAGTTATGATCAGCAAATAATGTAACTAACTAGGGAGCATTTTTCTTAGATTACGACTTCTACCATCATTTCAGAAATCAAGGTGTAGTTGACCCTGAAAAAAAAAAAAGTGGACTGAGGCTGTCCTTCACAACTTTCACTGCTTCTTGTGCCTCAGATGAGGTCTCGCTCCCTCTTGCAAGGTACTTGTTTCTTTAATGCTTTCAAGGCAATTCAATAACCCTTTTTTTTTTTTTGAGACAGAGCCTCAAGCTATCCCCCTGGGTAGAGTGCCATGGCATCACAGCTCATAGCAACCTCCAACTCCTGGGCTCAAGCGAGTCTCCTGCCTCTGCCTCCCAAATAGCTAGGACCATAGGTGCCCGCCACAACGCCTGGCTATTTTTTGGTTGCAGCCGTCATTGTTGTTTGGCAGGACCCGGCTGGATTTGAACCTGCCACCTTAGGTGTATGTGGCTGGAGCCTTAGCCACTTGAGCCACAGGTGCCAAGCCAACCCTTTTTAAAAAAATTATTATTATTTTGCAGTTTTTTGGCCACCCGCCACCTCTAGTATATGAAGCTGGGGCCCTACTCCTTTGAGCCACAGGCCCTCAATAACCCTTTTGTAGCACTTCTGAGTGTAGCACATTATCTGCCTCTGTCTGTCAGGCACCCCAGGCCGTGAGCTCTCTGAAGACAGTACCTGCTTATCTACAGTTATAGCTCCAGTATCTTTAAGCATTGACAAATGAAAGCAAAGTTCCTTCTGGGATGCAGGTTTATACCATGCCATAGCCAAGTATCAATGAATTTTTCAGATTTATTTGTACCAACCTGACTTACACTAGTCATTCAAAAATCCACAAAGAAGCAGTTATTTAGCTCCTACTTGGGTCGAGCATTCTTCAGGAATCGGGGATAGATTTGTGAATGAAATTGACCATGCTTCTTACCTTATGAATCTTCAATTCCGGTAGAAAAACATACAAATGAATAAAGATACAATAATATAAGAGTGAACAGAATGAGGGATAGGTCATAAATTGTGATGAGGGTGAGATTTTGGTTGGATACTCAGGTAAGGTAGAATGATTGTTTCTGGAATGCTTTTTTTTTTTTTTTTCTAAATTTATCTTCCCACTTACTGTCTTACTAGATGTTCAGTTGTACATATTGTTTCCCTTTCAACTCTCTTCTCCCCAAGCCATGTTTAGCTATAGAACAAATGTCCATGACACCCAGCTGGAGCTGTCTTCAGGACGCCACATCTATAACTAGCACAGAAGGTGGCTCCAGGATGAGGTGTAGAACAGCCGTCCGTGGATCTGCACAGCTCTTCAGTACCTCTTCTCTTTTTCTAAGATCTCTACTTCCAGGGACAAGTTGTTCTTTCCATTTAAATATGGCTTTTCTTAAGAATTGATGCCATTCCATCTGACTCCACTCCAGTCACAGAGTGACTGGCAATTTTACTGGCTGGGCTAATCATGGTAACCTACCTTACTGGTTCCAGTGATTAGTACAGGAATGGGCATGTAGTACTCAAGAGGCCAGAATCCTTGTTTAGGATATTTACACTGGAACTCTCAGGCAAGAATTTTTTTTTCTCATAATCACAGGGTCCTAGAGATTTTTTTCTTTTTCTTTTATTTATTTATTTTTTTGAGACAGAGCCTCAAGCTATCACCCTGGGTAGAGTGCCATGGCATCACAGCTCACAGCAACCTCCAACTTCTGGGCTCAAGGAATTCTCTTGCCTCAGCCTTCCAAGTAGCTGGGACTACAGGCACCCACCACACCGTCCGGCTATTTTTTGGTTGTGGTTGTCTTTGTTGTTTGGCGGGCCCACTCTGGATTTGAACCCGCGAGGTCTGATGTATGTGGCTGGTGCCTTAGCTGATTGAGCTACAGGCACTGAGCCCTAGAGATGTTATATTAATTAGGGTTCATTAGAACCCAAAATTCATTCTATGTTTTCCTGGTGTTAAGGGTTTTGACACAGAAGATTAGGAGCTTACACTTGTTGAAAGAGCTGAGGCATAGTTGGAGAAACCACCCCAGCTTCCCCTGCTGTGGCTCTACAGCTCTTTCAGAGGCCACGGCAATTACAGGGTCTCCAGGGATTTCCCCCCAGTTTTGCAGTCTGCCACAGTGGAGCAGCAAACCAGGACGCTAACACGAGTCTGTCTCTACTCACACGCGTCTTTTCTCCTTCACCTTCCACACTTTGCCTGTGTGTTTCTCATTGACAAGTTAAAATCTGTACTATATTACGAAGGGGATTCTTGGAACGCATTTCCTAGTTTTCCTTCCTTGTTTGCAGAGTCCTTAGAAGGAGGTAGTGGTAACTACAAATGATAACAAAGCACGCAGTAAAACTGCATCCATGTTTTGGCTGACCATTACTCGATGACTTGAGAATGAAAAAAATAAACTTGAGAGAAGGAATGTGGAGAGAGGGAGAGAAGGAGAGAGGGAGAAGGCAGGAAAGGAGAGGGAGCATCCCCGAAGCACTTACATTATGAAGACACATTTCCTGTTGTCTTGCTGGATAAGAACTATCAAGAACTAGTTAAAACCTCTGTATCTCTTTTAATGTATAAATTAACACCATTTCTTATTTCTTTTTGTTATAATTTACTTGTTGAAGAAATGCAGTCAATTTTGAGCTGGGGTTTTCTCAGATCTGTTTAGGCTTATTGCATCTGCATAGGATAGTTGAACATGTTTCTCTAACCTCTCTACTGGGAATTGAATCTAGAGGCTTGATTTCACCGATCTTAAATATTTTCAGAAGACTACTTTATAGCTCCACTGTGTTCCTTTGGGAGACATAAAATATTTGGCTGTCTGCCTTTTTTGTGAAGTTAGTATAGATGCTCAGTGTCTACGACATTTACTTCGTTATAAATATTGGTTAGTGTGATACTGCTTAAAAAGGAAACTTTTCCTTATAGAGAATAGTAGAATAAATATATAACTAAAAATTAAAAAAAATTGGCTTCCTGCCATCTTCCAAAGGACCTATTTTAAAATACAAATGGTAGATTATAATTTTTAAAAGAAACATCCCAACAAAGGTATATTATAGATGTTCATACACACATGATGCTTATTTTAGGCCATGTAAGAAAACCTATTAATAAAACTGTTATCCTTAATCCTTCTTTAACTATTATTTATTTGTCCTTTATTATCACAGATCTAATTTTATCTCATTAATCATTAGCAGTGAATCTGTGATAGGAAATTCTCTGACGGGTACAATGAAGATGATATCCTAAAGAGAAAATGTTTTTTCTCTTGCAATAAGTACATTTTTGCCTTCAACCCTCCTCAGAGGGAGGTTGACTATGTTTGCATATATAGAAAATGTTTACATTTGTTAAAAACATATTTCAACAAATAGCTTAATAAAGTAGGTTGATAATAGTGTTCTATAAAGTCTTAATTTTATTAAAGGAACAACATCATGCTTACACCTCGAAAATGTTACCAATCTAGAGAATTTTGGCCAAGCTGACATACCCTTTAATTCTGGGAATTAAATTGAAATTAAAATTCAATCTCAAATTTATGTCAGTGAATCTTATTTATAAAACAGGGCAATTCAAGTTCCTATAGAAAACTTATTGGAAACTGTGGAGTAAACAGACTGTTCTTGTTTTTGTCACTTCGTGACATTCAATCATCTCTTAAATCATCCATAGACAAGGAACCGTGGAAGAAATCAATGACCATGACTAAAAGCCAAGATCCTACTCTCAAGACAGCAACATCAAGTGGACAACTTCAAAACTGATTTTTTTGGTGGGAATGTGGTATTTTTTTAACCGTTGCTTATAAAATCATTTCTTAGAGTTCTTAGGAACCAATTAGCGTCTGCTGTAGCCTTATTGGTTTTTCTCTTAAACACAGGAGTTTATAATAAAGAAAAAATCCCAGAGATAGTAAATTATATTACTTTAAACCAAATTATAGTATCGCTTTCATTATCTATTCTATTCAGAGCAGCAAAACTTAAAAAGTGCTTTGAAAGGATCTGAGAAAGTAAGACTCTCTAGCACATAGAATGACTATCATAGTTTCTTATCAGTCACCTAAAAGTACCTTTAAGTGTTTAGAGAGATTTGAATTTTATTTAGATTCTTGTTGAGAATTGTTTCCCCAAATCAAAGATTATGTTAACCTATAAATTATGATAAATTTATGTCAGGAATCTTATATATAAAACATGGCAATCACACATTTCAGTCCATATATATAAATTTAGATTCTTCTCATAGGGTGACGTGAATACTGAACTGTGACTCAGCACGTTACAGATATGCTATTCTTAAAATATTTAGGTGCAATAGCATTTGCTTTTGACATTTGAAAATTAGTGTTTTGTCATACAAGTACTTATTTCAGAATAATTGAAACATGAAACGTCCTTTGTTTCTGCTATTGTTTTTTCTCTATGGGGACAAAAACACAAAATGTGGATTGGTTTATGTTTAAAAGTTGGAAAATATTACCTACATGGATGCTAGTAACAGGCTTTGCTTTATACTTCTTGTGAACGAGAAAAAAGAATTTTAACTCAGTACTTGCACATCTTTAGGCTGTTCACTTGTTCCCTGGCCAGAGCTTTATGCTCTGCTGAGCTGACATTTCAGGTATGCTTCTCAGGGAAGAGTGTTTCCCAGAGACAGGGAGATTTATGTAAGTGGATTGCAATAAAGGGTGTGTAAGTGCAACTTAGGAAGCCCATGTATGGGTGCCATTCATTTGAGTTTAACAGATACTAAAAGCGTTTATTGCCTTGTGAATGAATGCTGAGCAAGTCACATGCTAGAGTCAAATGAAAATATCATCTGTCTGAACATCATAAAGACATTCTGAAGCTACCTGGGATGATGTAGCTGTTCTAAACTGAGTTTCTGGGTGACGAGTCTAGGAAAGACAACTGGTTATTTTTTAATAGCTAATGTACATATATATTTTTTACAAGTAGGACTTCCATTTATTATATGATTAAAGAAGTCCCAAATATGTTTTAACAATATAAGCTACATCTTAAAAAAAAAAACTCACAAACATGGAAAGAAAAAAGGGTGATTATTTACTTGGTAGTGCTATTAGGACTATCATGACATATATTTCTCTTAACGTTTAAAATAATACAATTTGCTAAAATTTAATTTGAATGTAATTTTTCAGAAATTGAACTAATAAATAAGGTAGTCAAAATATAATATAGACATCAATTTAAATTAAAAAAGTATTAAAATCATCTTTTTGTGGGGCAGCACCTGCGGCTCAAAGAAGTAGGGCACTGGCCCCATATGCCCGAGGTGGCAGGTTCAAACCTGCCGTTGCCAAAAACTGCAAAAAAAAAAAAAAAAAATTATCTCTTTGTGTTAATCTATTATCAAATTTGGCAGTTTGATATATTCAGTCAAAAAAATTAACCAATTCAATTATCAATGAGTCAAACACATGAATTGTTCTCCATACAAAGTTTGTTGTCGGTATACTCTTAAGCATACATTGTACAAACCTAAAATCCATCTATGAATTCTGTGGCCATAAATTATCACAGTGTTTCCATACACATTTCTAAACTCTAAATCAATGCATAAGTTTATCACACCAAGTTCATAACGGCCAACAATTTGAAATGGAGATTGAGAAGACAACATAGGCTTTAAAAAAGTGCTTAGACATAAAGATTATGAAAACAGATAATGTGTTACTTCTGTATAGAATACACACGTCATAGGATTTTCAGTAGAGATTAAGCCTGGATTAAACACCATTTAAAATTATTTCAGCAAAATAACAGATAAGTGAAAATAGTTACCTTTCTATATCATCTTGCTTCCATGTGGTGATTGTTAGTACCAAAAACAACAACAATGAAAAAACAAAGCAAAACAAACAAAACAAACAACAACAAGAACAACAAAAAAAAAAACCTTGGGCTTTGATACAGTTCTATGCCTAATTTTCAGTGAAAGGATGATTCAATCTCACTTAATGGATTTCACTACATTCTACTACATTGACAAATAAGCAAAAAAAAAGATAGAATAGTTCCAACTCTGCTTGTGTAACAAGTTTTCAGTAAGTCATAGCCATGAGGAATACCATTAAATAAGGTAACTTTCTTTAACACAAGTTTATCATGGAAATGGGTCGCTCAGGAATAGAGTCAAAGTATAAAAATCAGGTTCTAGGAAAATATTAAGTGTGGCACTCCAAGGTACAGAGTACCGGAAGCAGTTGAAATTATTACCCAGTATCTTGGCTTCATCTGACAACACCACCCATCTAGGAAAAGAGAATGAGAGGGTGAAAGACAAGGTGATTTACTGGAATATTCTGGTCACTACCAACAGGAATGTAGCAATGTTAATCTCTTGTAATTTTGAATAATAAGCTAGTATATGCTGTTTTCCTCTATGTAATAAATAGATTCTCTGAATGCACCTGGAAGTTTAGCAATTCCACTGGATAAAACTTTAAAATTAAACTGAATAAAAGATACATTATTATTCCTCTATTTATGCTAACAGATTAGTTACTGATTTTTTTTCTTTTTAGTCTGTAACTGTATTCATCTATGATTTCTTTCTTTTTATCAAGAAGCCAAGGACAATTCTATGCCACCATTTCTTCTGGATCAGTTACCATTAGTGACCTATAAATATGGTGAAATAAGTTACTATTACCTAGAGGCAGCAAGGATTTTATGACTTAGACTTCGTTCTGCCCTTGGTCCCATCTTACCTGAGTGGAAAGGAATGCCTCAGTACATTTTGTGACAACTTATATAGCTTGATGGGTTAGTTTGCTCACTGGGTAATACAGTTGCAATAATTCACACTTCACATTGTCCTACAAATGCCCCGGTGCCCTGGGCTGTCTCTACCTATGCTTCTTCATATGAACTTTCAAGGCCAAAATTTATCCTAAGATATTCATAAGCAATCTCCACCAAAAATGATTGTGCAAATATTCATTTGGGGTAAGGAAATATCTTCAGTCTCTTTTCTTCAACCTTAAAAAAAAATTGTTTCACTGTGAGTGCCGTGAAGTTGGAAGTTGTTATCCAATCGGTGCCAGCTATCACATCAAAAAGAGCTTATTTTAGACCTGCATCATTTCCATTCCAATAAATAAATCAACAAACACATTTTGGTGCCTCCGTCTTTTTAAGCGTCTGTGCCACAATATTGCTCGGGTTGCTTAGCAACCACAAAATAGTGAGATAGCAGGATCGAAGAGCCCAATAAAATAAACAGTTATATTTACATACTTACAGTGAGAGAGATCATGCTGGTTTAGTCAGCCAACAGGCCTAGAATATTTACGGCATTCATTGTTAAAATTGTGGGCAAATTTTATAGTAGTAACCTAAGTCACATCCAGTTGTGCTACAGCTATGAGGAATATCATCTACCAATTTCTTATAGTTATTCATTATATTACCAGCAGGCCTTAGAAAGATTTTAATGAGCAGTTTACTGTCGAAATAGTGTAAAAGGAAGATATAGATTTCCCAAACATCATTTTTTGACTATGTAACATTTAAAAACTCATGGCAGGATTTTGTGGTTTTTATCCTTTTGTTTGTTTCACAAATAATTTCTCAATAGTTTAGGTGCAGAACATTTAATGAATGTAATATGTTTACGAGACACAACTGACATGCTTGTCTATGTAAAATCAAAGAATAAAATACCATAGATCACTTACAGTGGCAAATATTCAACAAATATATGCTAATTGAGTAGACATACATTTAATCACTTTTGAGCAGAAAATTGTCTCTTATTTATATATATGTATATGTGTTTTGTTCTGCTTTGTTTTGTTTTTGAGACAGTCTTACCTTGTCACATTTAGAAGAGTGTTGTGGCATCATAGCTCACAGCAACCTTAAACTCCTGAGTGTCAGCAATCCTCTTGCCTCAGTCTTCCAAGAAGTTGGGACTACAGGTGCCCACCACAATGCCCACTAGTTTTAGAGATGAGGTCTTGCTCTGGCTCAGACTGATCTTGAACCTGTGAGCTCAGGTGATCCACCCGCCTTGGCCTCCCAAGTGCTGGGATTACAGGCATGACCCACCGTACCACCCGGCTCTCCCTCATTTATATCGAGGAATACTTATTTGAGGCATTAGAAGAACATAATGTAAATGCTATAATGGGCTCTGCTTTCTAGGATACTAATAGATTCACCCATCTATTAAATGCCTATTACTTGACATTATCCAGTGGCCTGGCATTAGGAGAAGGAAAAAAGTTTGTTTGTCATCCAGAAACTCACAAAATAATGACCACTAATGCAATATACCTGTATCAAGTCGGTGTTGCTGTGGAGGTATACACCTTACAGTTTGGAAATGCAGAGGATGTGATAGCTTTTTCTGGAAGAACCTGGGTAGAGCTCACAGAGGAGCTATCATATTTAACTGTGACAAGGATTCGGTAGGCAGGGGAAGAGGTAAGGGTAAACACACTAGGGGTCACTCTGTAGGGAGGTGAGCTTGGAAGCAAGCACTTTCAAGGAACAGTCAATGTGCACCTGTTGTCCAGTTGGTCTTGGGAAAAAATACGTTTTAAAAAGAAATCAACTGGAGTGAAAGGATGATCATCAAGAATAGGTTAAGGTGGCTTGAGTTTTCTCTAGGTCTCTGTTCTAGTAGACCTTCCTGACAAAGCTTGTTTGTTCATCCCCAGCTACACCAAATAAGCTGATTGCTTCATAAAATGATTTGTACTTCATACAGGTTATGAAATTTGATTTGCCAAGAATTTTTTCTTTTTTAGTACCAGTATTGTTATTGTCATGGCTGTCATCAACTCCAGCAAGGAGTCTTGTTCAAATTTGTCAACTTCTATATTTCACATTTCCAGTTTTACAAAGCACCCATGGCTGCTATTTCAAGAACTATCTAATTAATAAAATATTAGAAATTTAGTGTGATCTGATAATCTTTTCTTATTGATTTTACATAAATTTTCTGAATTGATATCAGAAAAATGTTAGTTTTTTTTTTTTGGAGGGTTATCAGTTAGGTCTCAGCAGAAAATAAATAGCATAATCAATCAATCAAATTGGGGAAAGTTGAGGTGAAGGGCTATTGCAACCTGTGGTTAGAGGAAAATCACATGAATAGTTTGGTACCTTGGAGATGATAGCAGTGATATACTTGACAATCCCAGGCTTAAAGAGGTTAGGAGAGAGAGGGATTATTTATAAGAATTTTTAGAGAGTGACCATTATCAGGAGAGGACAGACTCACAAAAGTCACTGTGACATATTTTCTGAGGCTGTTGCCACTACCCTGAAATGACCTAAGAAGACCTAGAATTATTTGTATTAAGTTTCACTTTTTTAAATGGGTTTGAGTGTCTTGATACAGCCACAGTTTAGGAATCCATCACACCTGGGTACAGAGCCCAACTTGCAAAGTGAGATTTAAATCTTCTGTAATGATTTGACTTTACAGATGATTGTTTCATGTGTCCCGGTAAAGTACTGAAACAGCATCACTGAACACTAAGGAACGTACAGAGTGACCCAACTCTACCAAACCAAAAGAATGAAAAATCAAATGGAAAAGATCCGCGTAAGACAGAGAGTCATCCAAAAGCTATTGACAAGGCAAAGTAAAGACAGGCAACTGCAGGCAATTGAGCAGAATAAAATCAATGACAGGAATACCATGAAAAACTTCACTACTTGACTCTGAGTGACATTACCATTTATTCCTGGGGAGTGACAGAAACAGGGGAATCGCCAACAGATTTCTTTAAACAAATGTACCACCAAGCCAGAGAGGCAAGAAACAGAGTCATGAGCAGAGAAACTTCAGCCACAGAGATTATTTTGGCCTCACTCCTATACCATGGAAGCCTTTGGCAATCAATGGTAATTTTGTAAATTTGGTAGCAAAGGTCAAAAATGGAATACCGGTATTTCTTAAGGAATTCTTTTAAAAGAGAGAGCTTCAGAAAAAAGCAGGTGGCTTTGCAGATGATTCTAAGTAATTCATGTTTCTTAGTTTGAATCTTAAATCTGAGAAGAAAACGAACAAAGCATCTGTTTCTTCATATGGTTAATTTTTTTAATGAAACTTTTAAATCTTGAGATAATTATAGATTTACAGTAGTGAGAAAAAACCACAGAGATGATACTGCCAAGAAAGAGAACATTTCTGTCACAATAGGACTCCTGTGTTTCCTTCCTTATAGCCAAACTCAATTCCCTTCTACCCCAACTCACTTCCCTTATACCCCTATCATCATATTGACCCTTGACAACCACCAGTCTGTTCTCTAGTTTTATAATTGTGTCACTTCATGAATGTTATATAATAAAATAATGCACTATGTATGGGTTCTTACTATTAATTATCTGGAAATTCACCTATATTATTGAATGTATCATATATTGTTGAAGCATTCACCCATTGACGGATATCTTGGTTGCATTCAAGTTTGGCATTATGAATAAGCTGTTATAAACACTCTTACCTAGGATTTTGTGTGTATATACATTTTCAGCTTATTAGGGTATTATGGAGTATGAATGTCGGATTGTGTAGTGAGAGCATGTTTAATTTTGTAAATTGTTTTTCCAAGTGGCGGAACCATTTTGCATTTTCACCAGCAGGGAGGAAGAAGTCCAGTTGCTCCACATTCTTGCCAGCATTTGACGGTGTCGGTGTTTAAGGTTAGTCACTCCAAGGATGTGTACAAGTATCTCATTGTTTTAATTTGGAATTCCCTAATTACATGTCATTTTGAACATCTTTTTATAGGCTTGTATTCTTACTTTTATTTGGTGACATACATGTTCAACTATTTTCCCATTTTTCAAATTGGATTGTTTGTTTTCTGATTGCTGAGTTTTAAGAGTTTGTATATTTTAAATATCTGTCCTTCATCTGATATGGGTTATGCCAAGATTTTCTTGCAATCTTTTGATTTGTCTTTTTAGTCTCCTAAAACTGTCTTTTACAAAGAAGATTTTTAAATTTTAATAAGGTCCAACTTACAATTTTTGTTTTCTCTCAAGATTATGCTTTTGGTGTTGTATTTAAAAAATAATCGTCAAACCCAATCTAGATTTTCTCTCATATTATCTTCTAGGAGTTTCATACTCTTGTGTTTTACATTTGAATCTATCAATTTTGAGTTAAATGTTTGAAAGGCATTAAGTTTTTGTATTCAGATTGTTTTGCACATGGATATCTTGTTCTTCCAGCACCATTTTCTGAAATCCTTTCTGTATTGAATTTTCTTTGATTTGTCAAAGATCAGATGATTCTATTTGCATCTATTTATGAGCTTTCTTTTCTGTTCCATTAATCTATTTGTCTATTTTTAACTAATATCATCACACAGTCTTGATTACTGTAGGTTTACAATAAGTCTTGGAGTCTTGGTGTCACATAGTGTCAATACTAGGATTTTGATCTCTTTTAATGTTATGTGGGCTATTCTTGGTCTTTTGCTTTTTCATACAATTTGTCAGTATCTGCAAACTAACTAAACTTTCTATTTTAGAAGATTTTTTTCTACTGTCATTTTGACACCACACTACTCCCTGGTAGATGCGGACATCCAGTCTCACCACTAGGCTTCTACTGATACTTGAAGTTTGATCTCATTGCTCCTATGTGAGGACGGGTGTTTGGCTCCCCATTTGGTCTCCAGTGACATGATGAAGATGATGTGTGGTTACTTCTTGATAATATAATACAACCTTTTTGTGTTGTGTATGTGTAGTATTTGGTTTGGGTAGAGTGATTCTCTGCCTTTGCTGAATTGATCTTTTTAACCATGTTTTACTGGGACTTATTTCCCCTTTTATGTCTATAGGTGTTTCTGGATTTCTGGTTTCTTCAACTGTTAAGGCTGGAAAAAGAAAACACAGGACGTTGTCCCTTGGCCGTTGATTTCCCTAGCCATTCTGCTTTCTTCTTTCCACCTTCCAGACTCTCCTCTTGTTGTTTTTATGTATATGTTTATACATCCAAAGTTTAAGTTTACTTTTGAGAGGAATAAAGAAAAGTATGTGTGTACTCCACTATCTTCTGAGCATGGAGGTCTCTCCCTCAGTATGTTTATAATGCTGCATATTTGTCAGCTGTGAATCAAAGAGGGATGAGTTAAATGAGTTAAAGGTGGACTTTGTGTTCCAGAAAATGTCAATGGAATAACTGATAGAAACCACTTGGAGAATTTGGAAAACAGAATTAATGTGACCAAGCAGTATTTTCTGCAGTATTTTTTTTTTCTTGGCCATAGTTTTTCATCTGTAGAATAAATTTGAAGAAGACCTCACAAAGGCAAGGAGACCAATGAGGAAACGGTTATAGTAACTAGATTACAAAGTCTTAAATTAGAGTAGCTATGGCAGGAAAATGGAAACGAAAGAATAAGCTCAAGTTCCAGTGTATTATTAGTGGTATCATCCAACATATACTGAACACTTACTACGAGCAACATAGTGACTGAGATAATGAACATAAAAGATGTAGAAGACAGGGACTCGTTTCTCAAGGAGTTTCACTCCCTGACTGAGCTCTTTTCTTCTCCAAATAATATTGTACTTTGTGTCCCGGCCTCCGTAAGTGGCCAGGCTTCTGGTCATAGCCACCGCTGTCACTCTGTTACCACCTCTGTCCTTTCTCACTTGGTTTGGTTCCTCCCAATTAATTGTCCTCTTTGCTATGGTTCATTTTCCATTCATAGCTAGGCTACTCTTTTCTAAAGTATAAGTGAAATCATTCCATTCTGCTTTTTATGATTTTACAACTATATACCACTAGACTGAAATTCAAATTTCCTTATCATCTTTAAACCACTGACCATGTTCATGCCACCTACATCTCAACTTCACCTCCTTCCTTCTCCTCATCTATTGTACTCCAGCCGTCCTAATTCTTTATCTCCGACACTCTTAACTGCTGTTTTCTCTCCTAGATTTCTCCCACTAGCCATCTTCCTGCCTCATGAAAGGTGTGATTACTCATGCTTCAGGCTCAGATTTCACCTACTCAGAAAGTGCTCTCTGATCCTTTCCTTTTTGTTCTCTGTTCTTATTGTTTTTATAGTCTTCAAAACACAACTCTCTGAAATCACCTTGATTCACATGGCAACCAATATGTTTATACTATTTCTTTATTTCTCATTTCCCTCTGCTGTGGTATGAGTGTGTCTCCCCCAAATTTATGTGTTGAAACATTATCACCAATGTGGTATTAAGATGTGTGGACTTTGGGAGGTAATTAGGTCACAAGAGCTCCATTTTCATGGTGGAATTAATGTTCCTATAAAAGGAGGCCCAAGGGACCTTGTTTGTCCTCCTTGTTTCCTACCTTGTAAGGGTAGAGCAAGATGGTGCCACCCATGAAGCAGGTTTCACCAGACCTCGAATCTGTTGGCACCTTGATCTTAGACTCCCAAGCCTTCAGCACTGTGAAAAATAAATTCCTATTGTTTATAAATTGTTCAGTTTGACATATTTTGTTATAGCCAGCCAAATGGATAAAGAAAGAAATTGGCACTGAGAAAAGGGG
Organism: Galagoides demidoff; assembly: GCA_963574575.1. Taxonomy (NCBI): domain Eukaryota; kingdom Metazoa; phylum Chordata; class Mammalia; order Primates; family Galagidae; genus Galagoides; species Galagoides demidoff. The sequence continues at coordinate 20,267 of CAUYQV010085385.1, forward strand.
CTGCTGTTATAACAATACCTAAAGATGGGGAAGTGGATTTGAAACCAGGTAATGAGTAGAGGCTGAGAGAGGTTTGTTGCTTGCTAGGAAAAGCTATATTGGTGTGAGTAGGCTGTAAAGGGCGACTCTGGTAAGGCCTCAGAACAACAGGCGAGCTATAGAGAAAACTTCCGCATTTTTACATTTACCTAAGAGGTCAGAAACAGAACGTTGGTAGAAATATAGATGGTAAAGGCCATTCTGATGAGGTCTCAGATGGAAATGAGAAATGTGCTATTGGAAATTGGAGGTAAGGTGATTCTTCTTACAAAGTGGTAGACAAACAAAAAACCACCGTTAGCTGAATGGTGTCTGGGTCCTAGTGTTTTGTGGAAGGAGGCACTTGTGAATGCAGAGAGCCCTCACAAGGCCATGTCTAGCAGCATTCTAAGAGCAAGTTCACATACTTTGAGCTCCCCCTTGAGCAATGTCTAGTGGAGCTGTGGGACTGCAGCTGTCCCTAAGACCCCAAGCAGTAGAGCCACTTCAGCCTGGGGGGGCTGCAGGCACCAGCCTTCAACCTGGCAAAGCCAGGGGGACAAGGCCACCTGGAGGCTTGGGAATCCAAACCCCTCTCCAGTGTGTCTGGAAAGTAAGCCATAGAGTCAAAGAAGATTATTCTCAAGCTTTAAAATTTAATGTTGCTTATAAATTACCTAGTTGAAAGTATTTTATTATAGCTGCCTAAACAGACCATGACATCTTCCACGAATGTATAAGCTACGTCGATGGCCTGAAGCTTGCCTGCCTTTTTCACTGTGTGTACTGGTTTCTGGAGTAGCTGAATACATATTGGGACTCAATAAATTGATGCGTAAATGAATGAAGATTGAATGAATGAATCAGTGTCATGATATTTTGCAGTTGGGACTTGGCATATTCACCTATACTATTATGTGAGCTGTATTTGAAGGGTTTGATTTCTTGAAACTTCTTCAAAATACTTATTGCTCACTCATATTATGCAATATTAATTGTGAAGGAACACTTAAGTTCTCAGTAGCCTTCTCTCCTATGGGTAAAAATAAGTACTCTCTTTTTCGTTTTCTGGCTGTGATATCACAGCTTTTCTGACATGAGAGATCTCAGAACATCTTATCACATAGCTCCTTACCAGCAGGGACCATTTGTCAATACATTCCCAAAGGGATCTTCCCTGTAAGAGCTGTAAGTGCCTTGAGTTCTCATCCTCAGGAGACTAATTTCTGAATCGTGCACAAAAGAGTGTTAAATCACTCCAAACAAAGGAACTCTGTTTAACTAGGAATCTGTGTGCCCACAATTAAAGCTTCTTTTTTACAGCTTTTTTCTCTATGTGATTTTTATCCAGTACGTACTAAAAAAGAAACAGTACTTAGAAAATGAATGCAACACATCTCAACGGTTTCCCTTTGTCATAAAAATAGATCTTTATCCTTTTGCCATTTCTTTTCAGAGGACTTTGTTACTTTGAAAGTGAAATCCTCAGTAAGAGATGAAGAAACTTAATAGAAATTGGAAAAAGGAAGTGAAACATTTTCTGGGATGACTTTATTGTTTTAATATAAAATTTTTAGTAGAATTTATACATCCACTCCTCTGGACAGGGAGAGAACAAGGTTGTAAATCATGCACGTTTTTCCTAATATTTATTTCTAACAAATGGCTTGTTTGTTTGTTCGATGACCTTTGCTGAGGGCCTTGGATAAGAACGTTGAGAATTAAGACATCACCTGACAGTGGTGCCCAGATAGAATGTAGCTGATACTTCAGAAAAATAATATCTTTTTTTTTTTTTTTTTGCAGTTTTTGGCTGGGGCTGGGTTTGAACCCGCCACCTCTGGCATATGGGGCCAGCACCCTACTCCTTTGAGCCACAGGCGCTGCCCAGAAAAATTATATCTTCATCCTCCAGCTATTTTTCCCCAAATCCAGGCTACTTTATAATTTCACAAATAATTTACTTTTTTTTTTTTTTTTTTTTTGAGACGGAGCCTCAAGCTATCCCCCTGGGTAGAGTGCCATGGCATCACAGCTCATAGCAACCTCCAACTCCTGGGCTCAAGCGAGTCTCCTGCCTCTGCTTCCCAAGTAGCTGGGACTATAGGCGCCTGCCACAATGCCTGGCCTTTTTTTGGTTGCAGCCATCATTGTTGTTTGGCGGGTCCGGGCTGGGGATTCAAACCCGCCACCTTAGGTGTACGTGGCTGGCACCTTAGCCGATTGAGCCACAGGCACCGAGCCAATAATTTACTTTTTAATGCTATTGCTGTTCTTAGCCATGATTAACAATTATCTTACTGTTTCTGTCCCTTGAGTAGTTGCATAAATACAAAGCAGAAGGGGAAAGCCAGAGACATCTCATCAGAAGGGCAACACTTTTTCCAGATCAAACATGCAGAGTTTGAGGAGGGTCACTTTAAGTTTCAGGCAAACTTCTTTACATTGTACCACCGAAGGTCTAAAAATGAATTAGCTGCTGCATTGAGTCACCTCAGGAAATTAGGTTTCTGCATTGGCGCTATCTCTGGGACTAGAGCAATAGGTTTCATTTTAGTGAGAAGGAAACTATACTACCAGAAATAACTTTCTCCCTACCATTTTTCCCCCCAGAGTTATTTCAGGTGATCAAAAATATCTAATAAACCAGAGAAGAAAAAGAAAATAAAACTACCTCAGTTGCTCACGGTTGTAAAGAAATTAGGGGAACTCATGGAAAATTGGTCAGTAAGACTAAAAACAAACGTTTGAACTCTGTGTGTCTCTATTCTGTGTATGTATAAGGGTACGCGCATACTACAGCAAAGCAATCTGAATATCCCCATCATCTGTGCAAATCAGGTGTCCTGAAGTGGTAGAATAAATAAAAATTATTGTGATTTGAGTTTAGAAATCCTGTTCAGGTTAGACTGCACTTCTCCAGATCTCCAAGTTTACGTACCTATCCCCTGAGTTGTGACATCATCTTTTTAATATGTCTTGTACTTCAGGATTAAAGGCATAAAGGACCTGATTCAGATTTACAGATCGATTTAGGTTCAGGTAATGCTACCAACTAGCCTACTGAAAGACATCTAAGGTGTAATAGATTTCCCACATGTTCAACTATATGCTGAACATGTTAATATTCATTATATCTCTTAAGATCTATAATAGCCCTGAAAATTAAGCACTATTACTTTAGTCAGGATTGATGGAACAGGAAATCGAGACTGGAGCTGTCTCATTTCAATGGCCTTGGGCTTTGTACAGTTGCCTCAATTGAGTGTGGGTAGAAAATCTGCAGTAACTCTTGGAAGGAGAGCGAAGGTTACTGAATTAAAGGTGAGCTTGGGATGCTGACAATTTTCAACAAAAGTCAATGTTCACTAAAGGAGCATTTATATCCTTTAGGACTCAGCAGTTCTCAATCTGTGGGTGACCTCTTTTTAACAATGAAAATACTTTGAGGCATTAGGAAGGTTGAGAACCACTACTTTACGTAAATGTAGTTATGAGATAACTGGTAATTTCTCTCTCAGATTTTAGTGCAACTGGTTATGCAAGATGGTTTCAAACATATTTGGCTTTATTTCCAGAAGGGTGGGCTAGCCACTGGCATCAATACATAGCCTTCAAAGGGAATACTTCTAAGGTGATCTCAGAGTATATTCAGCAATGAGGGGTGTAGCACTTTTTCCAGATGAGTTCATGAACTTAATTGTCCACATATGCATTTTCTACCTCATTGTAAGATATTTCTCCACTGGTGTGTCTGTATCTGATCTCAGAAGCTAGGTTACACCCCTTTCCTCCATGCTTCTATATGTACTTATATTTTCCTTTTGAATTCCACTTGTCATTACTAGTTTAACATCTTTCCTCTCTGCAAAAATGTCATTTCCATGAGAGCAGGACCGTGACTATCTTGTTCCCTGTCATATCATCAGCCTCTGACAAAATGAATGATATGTAGTGGAGGTGTGAGAGGTATTTAATTAATTGAATTGATGCTGAAATTCAATATTTCCCTTGCAGACTGCAGCTGTCCCTGGGATGAGTGACACATTAAGCCATGTTAGATTAAAACGATGTATTTTCAAGTGACA
>CAUYQV010085387.1:0-17059 GCA_963574575.1 Galagoides demidoff
GGAAAATTTTCTGTTCATGTCCTTTGCCTGCTTTTTATTTATTTTATTTTATTTATCATATATATTTTTTTGAGACAGAGTCTCACTATGTCACCCTCAGTAGAGTGCTGTGGCAGCACAGCTCACAGCAAGCTCAAACTCGTGGGCTTAAGTGATTCTCTTGCCTCAGCCTTCCAAGTAGCTGGGCCTGCAGGCACACACTGGCTGTTTTGCTGTTGTTGTTGTTGTCATCATGGTTGTTTAGCAGGCCTGGCCAGGTGGTTTGAACCCACCAGCCCTGGTGTATGTGGCCAATGCCTTAACCACTAAGCTATGGGCTCTGAGCCCTTTGCCTCCTTTTTCATGCGACTGATTTTTTTTCTTGCTGATTTGCCCGAGTTATTTGCAGATTCTGGTGTTTAGCTCTTTGTCAGATATATAGCATGCAAATATTTTCTCCCATTCTTTGGTTGTCTATTTGCTCTACTGATAGCGCCCTTGGCTGTGTGAGTCACTGTTTTTAAGAGAGCAGAGGCACAAGTATCTCCCACATATCATCTATTGTGTTTTGTTTCAAATTTATCTTTAAATGCAAAGTGAACATGGACAAGCAACCAAGTTGATTTATACGGGCCCCTCAAGAGGATGATGAATCTGGAGAAACAATTCTCATAATGTCTAGATATGTGAACAAGCACGAATACATCCCAGAGCTTTACAGATGACTCCCTTTGTCTCCCAGATCAAAAGCAACCCAACTCATTATTTAACCTGTCAAGAACATTTGCTATTTTCCCTTTGTTTCTGTGTGTTCTCTCATTAATTTTCTTCAACGTAGTGTGTCCTCTTCAACTATGTGACCTGTTCCAAAATCTTTGCCTTCATCTGCCAACATCCCAGAGCTAAGAACCCCCACATACAACCCCTCTACCTCTCAGTCTCTTATTAAAAAGCTGATGCTTAAGAAAACTCGCAAGGATATGATTATAAAATTACTTCCCTAGGCCTATTCTATTCAATATTTTTGACACATTGGATAAAGAATAAGAACAGAACTTGACGCATTTTCAGATGTTGCCCCACGGAGAGAATGCAGACAGAATTGATCTCAAAGCTCGACACATCAGCCAAAAGCTGGAGGATAAACTTCACGAGGTCATGGTAAATCTCAGCGTGTAGGTTGATTAAGTAGGGGAGGAAGCGGTCCCAGTTTGAAGAAGTTCCAGCTGTTTCCATTGACCACAAATTCAGCTTGACCCACAAGTGACACAGCTGAGATGTAATTGAATTGGGTTGTGTTCAAAGGTACAAACAACTCCAGTCTGGACACAGTTGCTTCTTTGTGCCGTGTTGGTCAGACTAGAGTTTGGCAGGTGTTCAGACACACATTGAAAATCCAGACCTGTCTCTGAAAGACACTGAGGTTGCTGCAGAGTCAGTCTAAAAATCATGTAACAGGACCGTAAATGAAGAAAAGACTAAGAAAGCTGTCTCCAAATATTTTCAGAGCCATTGTTTGGAAGACGTTTCAGATTTGTTTCAAGTTGTTTCTGAGTACAGACTTTGGATTAATGGATACCTCTTATAGGGAAGAAGGATCCAATGTATAAAAGAAATGTCTAATAATTCAAGATTTTCAGCAATAACACGAGAATCATCGACCAGCAGTAAGCATCCTGTCAACGGCAACATCAAGCTGTAGGCCCTTGAAGCTCAAATGGGTGATCCTTGCAAAAAACAGATCAGGCCACTCTCCTGCTTAGACACTCTATGGCTCCCCATTAAAACTGGAACAAAATGCAAACTCTTCATTATGGTCTATGGGTTAATTGACCCTTATCAACCTGTATCCATAGCTCTCTCTCCTTTCCTATTTTTTTTCATTTATTCATTTATTCCATGAGTGTTCTTTAAGGCTATGAGCTGGCATAGCTGTAAACAAAGTAGACAAAATCTCTGCCCTAGAGTTGCTGACATTCTAGTGGGAGATAAATAAATAAAGAGGTGACGTGTCAAGGGCAAGTGCTATGAAGAAAAATAAGCAGGGTAAAAGGAATGGCCAACAATAGAAGGGAGTTTTATTTTATTTTTTTACCACTAAAAAAAATCTAGGTCTTTATTATCCCCGGCACAAAGAGCAGGTCTTTGCAGGAGGAGGGAGCAAGTTGTCGGCAGGGAAGTGGACCCTCCTGGCCAGCAATGAGCAGGTTCCGCAGGAAAACAGTGACCCAGTCCCCACATGGGAAATCTTGGAAATGTAGCCGTGCTTGTGGACTGGCTTGGACTTCTTCTCACCCTGGCCACTCCTGGGGACCTCAGTCTGCATCTCGTTCACATTCTCCAGCACCATGTTGCAGTGACTGTCAAAGGCCCCCATGGAAGGAATTTCTCAACTCCATCTCCCTGAGAATTTGGAGACTAGGGTGTTTAAGGATAGTTTGGCAGGCAGAGGGCTAGGGACTTAGTATCGATCATTGGTTGGGTTGGAAGTAAAATCATAGAGGTGTAGATTGTCTTCTTGTGCTGAGGCAGTTCCTGGGAGGGGGTCATAAGACCAGTTGAGTCCTTGGTATGGGCTCCTGGACTGCCCAGAAATGCAGGATCTGGGAAACATCTCAAAGGCTAGTCTTAGAAAATGGTGATGTTACCCATGGGAGCAATTTAAAAAACCTACAGTTTTTATGACCACCAGCTGGGCAACTCTTAAGCAGTAAGCAATTATAGGAAAGCAAGCTGGGGAACAATGGCTGGTTATCTTTTAACTAGTGCATCTCTGTGACTACCACAGAGGAGGGTGCTGGGACTACTGGAGTTTCTGCCTTATTCATTTTAGTCTAAGAGAATCACCAAGTTTTATCAGGGCTCATGGTCGCCCAACTAGATGCTACATGTCTCACACTCCCTTGCACCTAGGTGTGACCATGTGACTATACTCTGACCAATGGGATATGAGTGGAAGGAATATATTCAACTTCAAGGTTGCATCCTTAAAAAAAACAGCTGCCCCTCATCTACACACTCTCATTCTTTCTATCTCTCTTGTTGTGGGTTAGAATACAGAAAAATAGGGGTGAACTTGCTGCTACTATGAAGAAAAGGACAGTATCTTAAGGAATGCTGGGGACACAAGATAGAAAGAATCTGGTTCTCTGGAAGACCCCACTTCATAGAATCATCTATCACTGAGCTAGTGGGTAAAAGAAAAATAAGGGCTGGGTATAGTGGCTCCCCTTTATTTCGGGAGGACAAAGGGTAAGGATCACTTGAGCCCAGGAGTTCAAGTTCAAAACCAGCTTGAGCAACTAGCAAGACCTTGTCTCTATTTTTAAAAAAAGGGGGGTGTTTTTTTTTTTTTTTTTTAATTAGCCAGGTGTGGTGGCACACACCTGTGCTATTTGGAAGGCTGAGGTAGGATTATCCCTTAAGCCCAGGAGTTTGAGGTTGCAGTGAGCTATGATGGCACCACTGCATTCTAGCCTGGGCAGCCAAGCAAGACTCTATCTCCAAAATAAATAAATAAACAAATGTATAAAAGAAATGATTCTACATTCTCATTGTCATCCTAATATAATTTTCCGAGATAAATATGTAAATAAATAAAAATGGAGCAACTACTTTATGTGAACTGCCGTATTTTCAGTTCACTATCTTTGCTAGATGGTTATTTAAAGAAAAATAATAATTATGCCTATCTGGGGGGGGAATGTGATATTTTAATACATGCTTACAATGTTTAACAATCAAATTAGGCAAATCAGGGTAACTGGGATAGCCATCATTTATCTTTTCTTCATGTTGGGGAATATTCTCTTCAAGCTCTGCTATTTAGAACTATACAATAAATGACTGGGAACTATAGTCACCCTACTATACTATTCCACACTAGATCTAACTCTTTCTTTCTAACTGTATTTTTGTACCCATTAACCAACCTTTCTTCACCTTCCCACCTACACTTCCAAGTCTCTAATAACCACCAATCAACTCTCTACCTCCACGAGACCCACTTTTTCAGCTCCAACATATGAGCGAGAATATACAATATTTGTCTTTCTCTTCCAGGCTTGTTTCACTTACAGTGACCTCCAGTTCCATCTGTGTGGCTGCAAATGATAGGATTTCCTTCTTTTTATGGCTGAATAATGGTCTATTTTGTGTGTGTATATAACATTTTTTTTTTATTCATAGGATGATACATTTGTTACAGCATCGTAGCTGGCACCCCGACCACCATGGAGGGATTTGCAATAGTCCTTGTTGACCCAAAATGGTAGCAGTAGAAACGGTGAGCAGGAATCGGATTCAATTTCATTTGGAAGAAAAAATCATTGTGGATGGCGATGGCTGGCTGGCATGTGAGAGTCCAGAAAAACTGAAAGTCAAGAATGACCCACGTTTCATGCTCTAGCCATTGGAGAAATAGAGGTGCCATTTGTTGAGATTGACAGGAGTTGGGGGACATGGAGGGGTTGATTTTGAGGTTAGTGCATGAAACCCAAAGTTCGCTTACTTATCTGCTAATAGGGTCTTTCTCACACCCTTTCTCTACACCCAAAGGGTGGTATGTAAGCCTGAAGTTTGAACACATTCTTCGAGATCTACTCTAGAGATTCACTCAATTCTCCATGATCTCCTTCCATGTGTACACGAGGTACACATGCTTATAAACTTCTGTTTGTTTTTCTCTTGTTAATGCTTGGGGAGTCCCAGCTAAGAACTATGAAAGGTAAACAGAAAATTATTTTTCTTCCCCTGCATGACCAATATGAATGTTATCGCCTTGTTACATCTCTCGAGGCCCTGGCAGCAGCTGTGCATGAAGCCTGAGTTAAAAGATCAAGATTGCCATAAAACAGCATTTCCTTACTTTTTCAAACTCCTTTCTTAAAATAAACCAGTGCATCTTATTATTTAAAGCTTGTCCTCCACTAGTAGCAAGATAGAGCTTCGCGTGGCCATCAGTGGGGGAAGAAGGGACTAACCCTCTTAACCTTCCTCTCCTCCACACACAGATGTCAGTCCTTGAGGTGTATTTATCAAACTCAGTATTTCTTGAAAAATGCAAAAATCGTATGCCCTCGTTTCATGGCATTTGGGTGAAATATTATGACTAAGTATTAGGATCAGAGGTCATAGGAGAAAAAAATATTTTGCTTTGAAAAATATTTTGGCCATATGATATGAGTATAAGCTTTGCACTAGCCTGCTTGCTACAAGGCTTTCATTCCTACCTGCGTGAAACCAGGGAGAGGACACAGTAGATCACCCTCAATGGGAGCCGTGTTGGCCAGCTTGGTTTTCAAACACTATATCCTGTGCTTCTATTTTAATAGACTCTCCTAGAACACAAATTCCCCAAACCTGACCACATGCCTTTTGGGACATCACTGCGGAGGAACCTGAGTTCTCAACAGCCTTAACTCAGATTAGTACGGCCACTGGTGGTTCACCACGGCCTCCCTGGTTCAGTAAGTATGTTTTTCACTGCTGACCAATCTACTTGAACAAAGTAGTCCTCAAAGTCTACCGCTTGGTACCACTTTCTTAAGTTTCCTTTTAGAGATATTCTATGCATACGTGAACATTTTCACACCAACATCAGAATATTATACACCCTGTTCTACATGTTTATTTCACGTAACAATATGTCTTATATTTGTAAATATATATTTGCCTTCTTTTTCAAACAACTGCGCAGTATTCCCGTTTTATGGGCTGTATCACAATTTATTTAACCAGCCCCTACTGAGGAACATGGAACTTGTTTTTAGTCTTCTGTTACAATAAATATTGATGCTAGGGATATTCTTATATGATACATTGCTTTGTGTACATCTATAAAGATATCCATAAGATGAATTCATAAAAGTAAAATCACTGGGCCAAGAGTATGTTCATTTTTTTCATTTTAATATATATTCTGAAATCACCTTTTGCTGAAATTTGGCTGAAAGTCTGGACTTGCCTTTTCATTGAGATTGTAACAATTTCATACCCACCACTGACGTCTGAAACACTAACTCATAATGCCTCAGAGGATGTTTCTTTCAATGACCACCAGATGGCAGAGCAAACCCTAATATCAATCTGTAGTCCTTACTGAAAAGACTGGCTCTGGTTGTGTAGATTGAGCAGATGAAATTGGCCAACTAGCTGTACATGAATGAATCTCTATGGACAGAGATGTTTCAATGTATCAGTAATAGCAGATGGTATCCTGTGCTCCCCACTATGTTACTTAAAAGGATTCTCATCTTTTGCTCCATTATTTTTCCCCATTATCCAAATGCTTGGAAAATATGTGAATGGTATAGTGAACACAAGTTAGTAACAGAAACTCTTGGAGTTGCATTTATGTGTGAAAGTGACTTATTTCATTCATGTTGTTACAACAAGGAAATGTATGAACATATGTATGTCACATAAGAATACCTCTTTAAGCAAATAGAAATGAATAATTAAAGTTCATGTATTTATTATGATAAGGTTCCCATTTGGCAGAACACCAGCAAACCAATTTCACAGCAGAAAAACATAATTTTTTTCCTGGAGAGTATATCATCTGAACAGAACAAATTCTATTATAGTTATATCCGATTTGTAACTTATGAGTCTACGTAGCTACCCCCCAACCCACAGACCATAATCCAAATACACCCAATGGAGAAAATACCCTTTGGGCATATCTGCAGAGAGGAATATTTTGAAATTAATCCATCATTTCCCAAAATGGTAAACAAGTGGGAAGTTAATGGAATTATTCTTGTAAGCTACCTGTGCAGTATCAAAATTTACTACCTAGGGCAGAGTTTATTGCTGCTCTTAGTAAATGACAGACCCCTTATTTTAAAGTATCTAAGATAAGATGGACATAATATTAGGAGGAAAATCATCTGGTTGCTGTAGTTCCTTGGAAGATTAACTTTCCTTAAGCTGGACAGAAATACTCTGCCTTAAAGAGGGAAAAAAAATCAAGATTTATGAAGACCTATTAAATACTAGAACATGTCCAACTGCTATATTGTTTACTATTTATTACAACTTTGTTAGGCAGAAGTTATTACGTCCCTGTTTCAGACGAGGAAACTACGGCTCGGAGAAGTTCAAGGACTTGCCCAAATTAACACAACTACTGAATGGCCAAGCAGGGATTCAGTCCCGAGTTGATCTCTCCCCTAGAACAGTGGTTCTTAATGTGTGACCCCCAGACCAGCAGCAGCAGCAGCACCAGCAAAATCTGGAAATTTCTTCACAATTTTTCAGGACCCTGCCTATTTCTACTAAAACAGCAATCCACATTTACTTATTTATTTATTTTTTAGAGACTGAGTCTCACTTTGTTGCCCTTGGTAGAGTGCTGTGGCATCACAGCTCACAGCAACCTCCAGCTCTTGGGCTTAGTCGATTTTCTCACCTCAGTCTCCCAAGTAGCTGGGACTACAGGCACCCGCCACAATGCCCTGCTATTTTTTGTTGCAATTTGACCAGGGCCAGGTTTGAACCTGCCACCCTCAGTATATGGGGCCTGTGCCCTACTCACTGAGCCACAGGCACCGCCCTAGCAATCCACCCTCCAGGAGATTCCACTACAAGGCCAAGTTTGAGACCATTGTCTAGGCGCACTCCTCCACATCTTGATACATGGGAGTGGTTTGTGGGCGAAAGAACTCGTGTTCATTGAGTCACCATCATGACTGTGACAAGTGTGTGGTATCCAATTTCTTTTAATCCTCACAATAGTTATCTAAGTTGGGGTGGTAATTTTATTTTATGTTGAGGGAACTGAGGATGTTAAGATCATTTTTTAAAAGCTCCCCCCCCCAAAAAAAAGTGGCAATTTTTACTCAGGTCTAGCTGATTCTCTACCCTAAACTTCTTCTAGAATCCACTGGAAAGTTCTATCCTATTAGCAATATTGACTGGCTAAGCATTCATTCATCCTGAGGGCATTCTTCACACACAGTTGTAATAAACTTGATATTGTGATCTTTCAGCCTGAATCGAGATGAATGGTAACAAATGAGGGGGGTGCTACTAGCAGCATATTACAAAGACACAAAAGTAACAAAATGCCAGGAAAATAGTCTGGAAGGAGATGGCAAAGACTATTAAAAAGTAAATAATTTTTTAAAAAGAATTTAAGACTTAAAAAAATAGAAATAAAGAATTCAAGACTATATCATTTTATAATAAAAAATCAATAAAGATTAGTTAGAGAAGTTGAAGTTCTAGGGCTATTCTGTAGTAGGGTCTGTGCCTCAAAACATCTTGAACTCATTGCTCCTATAATGGATATCAAAGGTGATTATGAAATCTGTTGGGAAAAAAATTGAATTTTCCACGTAACAGTGTCTGAGTGTATTTCAAAAAAAAATTGTATAAGAAATGGTTAAATGAGAAATATTTTGGCTCTCGAGACACAGCTATAGGTTGCCTGTCCAGGCAACAGCTGTGTCTCGAGAGCCAATTTGGGCAGCACCTGTGGCTCAGTGAGTAGGGTGCTGGCCCCATATACCAAGGGTGGTGGGTTCAAACCTGGCCCGAACAAACTGAAAAAATAACAACAACAACAAAATAGCTGGGTGTTGTAGAGGGCACCTGTAGTCTCAGCTACTCAGGAGGCTGAGGTAAGAGAATCGCCTAAGCCCAGGAGTTGGAGGTTGCTGTAAGCTGTGACGCCACGGCACTCTGCTGTAGGTGATAAAGTAAGACTCTGTCTCTAAATAAAAAAAAGAAAAGAAAAGAAAAGAATATTGAATTCATCAGGGCTACTCTTTATTACTTCAAACCAGCTTGGCCTTAGACTCCTGAACCTTCCAGCTATGGTTTGAATATTTGTGTCCCTTCAAAATTGACGTCAAAACTTAAACCCCCATAGAAGAGGAGTGACCTTTACAAGGTGATGAGGGATAGGATTAGTGGTCTCATAAAAGGGCTCAAGAGAGTTCAACCCTTTACTGCCCTTCCAACATGGGAAGATGCAGCAACAAGGTTCTAGCTTGGAAGCAAAGACCAGCCCTCACCAGACACCGGGTCTGCTGGTGCCTTGATCTTGGACTTTCCAGCCTCCAGAACTATGAGAAATAAATTTCTGTTGTTTATGAATGACTCCGTCTAAGAGATTGAGTTATTCTGTTACAGCACCAGAAATAGGCTAAAATACTTCCCTTGGTCCCATTTTTGTCATTAAAAGCACATCTTGGTACATGCAGCCCTGGAACTCACCCTCCTGGACTCGGAGATGGGAAACAGAGGTCCCGACCCAGACCAATTACATGGGAAAGGTCAAAAGCATGAGCTGAAGTTATTAAGGTTCCGGAAATAACAGATGAGAATCCCGAAGAAGCTGACCCATCCTTTCATCCTTCAGATACAATAAAATAGGCCCCAGGAGATGGCTCTGGGAGAGACTTCACCTTCTAAGCCATTGTTGCTACTGTGGGATTGGTCACTTATCAAAGTTATGGCTTTTCTTATTTTCTGGGGGGTTTTTTGTTATTGTTGTTTTTGCAATATCCCTAGCCAGAATTTTTTTTTCTCACTGAATTATACCAAGCTTTGAGATTTACAAACAAAAGGCAAACAGGCTGACTATCTGAGTTTTGGAATATTCAGGAGAAATAGGACTAAGAGGTGTACAGACAATTCAGGAAATTGGTTAAAAAAAAAAAAAAAAAGACAGTCCAGTAGGCCTGCGTGAGGCGTGAGGGTTCTACCCCACCAGCATCCTTCCACACGTGAGGCAAGTGCCCAGACAATAGTGAGCCAAACCTGCTAACAAGATCCTGAACATTCAGAGCACCTGCTAAGCCTTGCCTGGGTAGTCAACGAAGTCTCATCAGGAGAAGAAAAGAATATTCCTCCCTGAATGGTTCATCAGGCTGGACTCATTACTGGCTTCTCTCTACTTGGACAGAAGCGACAGGACAGCAATTTAGCGATGAAAGATCTAAAGCACATCAAGGCACAGTTGGTGAGCAGGTACAGTGGCACCAAATTCAATGGAACCTCATAAGTGGTTCCCCCAGCAATGTGGGTTTCAGCCTTTATACTAGCACCATCCACACAAGCCCCGTCACAGTGCAGATTATAAAGCAAAAGCGTTTCTCATGTGGGCTAATGTAGGATAGCAGAGGAAAAAGAGCAGAAGAGACAGCCATGCCCAGAGCCTGCCTCGGCCCTGCCTCCCACCTGTGTCTCCCCTTTCTGCAATCTGCTTACACACTTCTTACTCTATGCCAAGTGCCGTGCAAAGTGCTTTCCCCATTTTATCTTATATCATCCTCACAATTCTATGATACAGCTGCTATTACTCTTCTCCTTTCACAAATGTGGAAACAGGCTATCAAAGGTTAAGTATCTTAGCCATGTTCAAGCAGTTGTTATAAAGTAGAACTAGGATTCAGACCCAACCACTCCATCTCCAGAATCTGCACTCTGAAGCCCCTCACCCCTGCTGTTTCAAAGTGTGGTCCACGAACACGGCTGTTAGCATCAGAGGTAGGGATTAGCCATTGCCTGGGAGCTTGTTAGAAATGCAGGGTCCTCCATCTCACGTCCAAGCCCTGCACCGAAAGAGAACCTGCCTTTTAACAAGATCCCTGGATGATTCCTGTGTTTGAAATCTAGAGAGGGACCATATGCCCTGTGCCTGCTGCCCACAGCTGTGCCTCTCCACCCCTCTACTCCCAATCCACATCCAAACCCTGGGACAGGAGGAGACCAGGGAATTCTGGAGAGAGGCTGAGGATGGAGCAGATGTTCAGCCAGAGGGCAAGGCTGGCACATCATGAGCCACGGGGCCCACAGGGATGCTAAGCGGGGGCCCGTTACTTCCACAGGCATAGAAATGAATGTTATTGCTACTTCCTGAGCCTGGCGAGATTTCAGGATGCTAATGGGCTTGAATGCTCACCATTCCTAATGTTGCTCTTCAACACTTGAATCATTACCAAGACACAGCGGCCTACCCCTGACCTCCGTTTCTCAGAGACTTTGAACAGTTGTGAGAGCCCATTTCAGGGCAGACCTTCTCCCCTTAATAAATGAGTCAGAACCTACACTCTGGCTGAGAGTGATTATCCAGCCCTTACATAAAAAGATGTGGTGCTGGGGTCAGCTACTATCTGGTCTGGCGGCTCCTCACCCTGGGGGTCCTCGCCAGATTCAGTGATTTAGACTCTTCAGGGGGACCCACAAGCCTTTTTTTTTTTTTTTTAAATACTTTCTTGGGGAATCCAGCACAAACTCAGGAGTAGTGATTGAAAACCATTTTTTTTTTTGACTGGGTGTGGTGGCTCACTCTTGGGAGGCTCGCCCTGGGAGGCCGAGGTGGGTAGATTATTTGAGCTCAGGAGTTCAAGTCTGGGAAAAGCGGACCTCATCTCTACTAAAAATAGAAAAACTAGTGGGGCGTGACAGGGGGCACCTGTAATCCCAGCCACTTGGGGGCTGAGGAGAGAGGATCTCTGGAGTCCAGGAGTTTGAGGTTGCTGTGAACTAGGCTATCACAGCACTCTATCAAGGGTAACAAAGTGAGAGTCTTAGAAAAAAAAGAAAAGAAAAGAGTTATTTTTATTCCTGCTCCTCCTTTTTCCCAACCAAAATCCTGTTGTCCAGAGACAAAGCTTTCTGCCCAGTTGGGTTTTTCCTCTCTGCCAGGAGCTTTGGTGTTTTTTCTCTGTATTCTTTTCTGTAAAATAAATCCTATCTTTCCATTAAAAAAACAAAACAAAACCTTGTTGTCCAAACTGTGTTTGGTCACCACCAGTGGTAGGTACTGTATATTTCTGTGTATAAGGCACACTTTTCCCACAAATTTTTGAGGAAAAAATAAGGCCCTGTGTCCTACATGAGTAGTACAGCTTTGAATGGGGGCCCAGCAGGCCTCTCAGCCCCACTGCACCCTCCTGCCTGGGCCCACCGGGCACACAGGGTTCCAGACGGGGAGGATCTGGGATTCAGTGGGAGTGGGTCAGAGAGGCCTCTGCTGAGTGCTGCAATTAGGGGAGGGGATGTGATGGGGCTGGTGGGCCACAGCCATGCAGGATGAGGATCAAGGCCTGAAGCCTGGCTGTGTGGAGGGGACCAGGAGCCCTGCTGAGCTGCCTGCAGACCTGTGGCCCCAGAAGCTTCCACCCCACTGGACATGCATGTGCCCATCTTGGCTGCAGCCCCCAACATGTGGAGAGGGAAGGGCTTCCAGGAGAGGGGAAAGGGCTCCTGGGAGAGAGGGAAAGGGCTGGCTTCACAGAGCGGGTAGCTGTGGGAGGGACAAGCAATCTGTACTTTTACCGGGAGAGCATTTGCCCTCCCCAGATATGTCTCTCTGGCTGAGAGGCAGCCACTTTCTCCAGGGGCATTTTCCTGAAAGTTTGGGCCATCATAAACACATCGTGTTGTATTATGGGTGCACATCATAAACACATTATACACAGCAAAATGCTGTAACTCACTCCCTAGGCTAGGGAGCCGGCCCTGTTCCACTAATGTTTTGGGTCGGTTCCAACTATGAGAAGTGTTCTCTAATCTCCCAGGCTGAACCTCGCCTCTCTGAAACTTCCCCTGATTATCCCATTTTTATGCCCTATGACCAAACGAGATTCGCTTACTTTCCTTTTCACTTCCCAGCTATTCCGGTAGTTGGGCACAAAGTGAGAAGCGGTAAGAGCGTGGATTTAGGAATCTGTTAGAACTGACGTGGGTTCAAACTGCAGGTCTGTCTGACAAATGGCACGATTTGCCTGAATCTTGAAGACGTTGTGCTAAATGAACTAAGCCAGACCCCAAAAGGACTAATAGGGTATGGCTCCACTTAGGGTGAGGTACTTAGAGCAGCCAAACCCATAGTGACGGGAAGGGAACAGTGGTGATTGTTGGCGGAATGGGTGGGAATGGGAGTCAGTCTCTAATGGGAACGGACTTTCTGTTTAGGATGTTGAAAAAGTTTTGGAATCGGATAGTGGGGATGGATGCAAAACATCATAAATGTATTTAATGCCCCTAAACTTTACACTTAGACATGGATACATTTTATTTCATGCTTATTTTACCAAAATTAAAAAAGAAATGCAGCTCTGACGTTTACTAGCTGTGTCATTTCTCCGAGCTTACACGCCTGTTGTTGCGAGGGTCAAACAGCTTTAGTTCAATAAAATACCATATTTGTCTTTTCATGGAAACTTGGAGAGTAGAGCTGTCGACATGCCACGAGTGGAAGGAAGTGTAGGTTTCTGATAGTTGGCGGTATGAACACTGCCATCCGATCAAAATGAACTCAAAAGGAGCTGTCAGTCAGAGAGGGCGGAATTCACACTTTAAGACATCAGAATGAAAATGAGTTTGAAGATAAAAAATGAGACTTCAAAGAAATCTCAGCTTTTAGTGAGCAGTTGAATTATGCACCCAGACTCTCCTGGGGGCTCTCACTGCTTCTCCTCTATATTTAGGAAGTGGGCAGTTTGAGAAGCTCTGGTTAACATAGTGGTTCTCAAACCCTGCTGTGCTGAAGAGCTGCCTGAAATGATTCTCAAACTGCAGAGGCCTGGTTCCATCCCTGGAGCCTCTGATTTAGGAGGAGCTCGGTGCATTTTTATGTTGATCCAGGTGAATTTGAAGCACTGCTACGTTTGAGGACCACTGGGCTAGGGATCCCTCACTGCCTCTGGCTGCCCATATGAGGAGTCTTGAATGACACCCAGAAGAAGGTCCTAGAAAGCCCCTGGTGAGCTAAGAAAGACAGGGTGGCCCCAACCAGGGAGCAGAAGTCAATGAAGAATTGCCTTAGTGAGAGTCCTCCAGAAAAATCTAACAATAAGGTCCTTTCACACATATGACACATATGATTTATTACAAGAAATTGGTTCCTGTGTGATGCACCTCTTGGAGGCGGGACGCAGTTATAAGAGGTATTTATCTAACAAATGCAACTGGTGTCACCTGGTTCTCTGTATCCTCAATGACTCTCCAACAATAAAAAAAAAATTAGTGATACTCACACTAAAAAAAAAAAAGAAGAAAGAAATTGGTTCCTGTACTTACGGAGAACTTCACGATCCACCCTCTGGAAGCTGGAGACCCCGGAAAGCCAGTGGTGTGAGCTGATGGTATAAAATCCAGTCTGAGAGAGAAGAAAATGAGATGTCACATCAAGCTCTGAGGCAGGAAAAAGGGGGTGAATTCCCCCTTCTGCTTTTGTTCAATTCCAGGCTTCAATGAATTAGATGATGTCCACCCACACCAAGGAGGATTGAGTCCTCAGATTCAAATGCTAATCTCATCTGAAAACACCCTTACAGATGCAGAAATAATTTTTTTTTTTTTTTTTGGCTGGAGCCAGGTTTGAACCTGCCACCCCTCGTAGATGGGACCCGCACCCAACTCTTTGAGCCATAGGGGCCGCCCCAGAAATAATGTTTAATCTGGGCACTCCTGGCCAGTCAAGATCACACGTAACATTAACCATCACAACAATTAAGGATGGGAAGTGGGTCCTGAGTAACCAGATGGAGTTGAGAAGGGGAGAGTAGCCCAGCTTTAGACCTGGATCAAGTTCAGATCAAGCTTCATTTAGTTAAAAACATATAACATAGCTCCGCTGTGCTGGGTTTGCGTACGGAGGTCGCTTCTGCAATGAAGATAGCTAGGGGGCTGCCTTGACCATACAATTACTGACTATAGTAAAGGCTGGAAATTGAAAAGTGAGACAGTTATGTGCTAAGTACAAATTCAAGGGCACCAAAGGTCCCATTGCTTTATATCCTGAAGTCAAACTTAAATTGCTTTGGGCTCCCACCCAATGTCTGGACAAAAATACAACTCTAAGAGATTCTTGAGGATCTCATTCCTCTTCTGCTTAAAATCCTCCAGCATCCGTGGCCTTAGAAATGTGGTGTAGGGGCTGGGCTGAGGCCTCTGGGCACGATTTCCAACATCTTCCAAGTTGCTCCTGGGCTCTAAGATCTGCAGATAAATGTTGGTCACTGCCAAGATGTGGTCCCCACCTGTGGAGCCTTGCTGCTCTGGGGGTCTTAGCAATGCCCCCCCATAGAGTCTCCTTCCTTGGCTGTAGGTCCCACATATACAAGTCATGCTCACAGATGCTCTGGTCAGTCTCTGCCTCTCATATCCCCTCTAGCTACTTCCGTTTGGTTATTTCCACAGATCCCCCTTTGGACATGCTGTGCTGGCCTTTCTTTCTTAGGGATGGAAGCAAGTGGGAAATGGAAAGAATAACCCTCATTGGCAAAGTTTTAATTTTTTTTTTCTTTATTAAATCTGCCCGATCCCTCTGTGAAGTCCATGGTTGGTTTTGTTGTGAGGGTGAGAGGTCTCCCTTTCCTTTCTGTTACCATCAGCATATTTGGAGAAAAAAAACAGATGGGCCGAGCAGTAGGGCCGAGCAGTAAGGCCGAGGGCAGCCTTGCAATCCTAGAAATTGTTTTATACAGATGGCAAATAAAGAGGAAGAAGACCCCACTCCCCCACCCCCCACTTAGCATGGGCCACTTCACCGAGCATGCTTTTCCTGAATCACCAACTAGACCTGTTTACTTCTGCAGTTAAGAAACGCTGAGTCCTTCCTTAAGACAGTCCCATCTATAACACTGTCTGGGCTCTAAGGTTTGTGTTAATATTATAAATGGCTATAGTATAAAATAACCTGAAACTTCTGCTTTGCCAATTCTATTCTAGATGCATATGAGTCAGAGTCCTGAGATGCAAGAAACAGCAAGTAACTGTCAAATGTGAGCACACAAAAAAAAATGTATTAGGAGAATATCAGGGAGCTTGTGGATTCTTCTAGAAGGCCAGGGAAGTAGGCCTAGAGAAGGCCGAAGCAAGGGAGGTGAGGCAGCAGGAAGCCCAGTGTGCTATCTGCATGGGTCATTCCCAATATGACCACTCCCTTTTCTTTTTTTAAGTAGAGTTCTTTCATTTGTACAGCGGCCATTAGCCTTTTTAAAAAGATCATCTTAACCAAGCCACTGTCTGAAGCCTGCCCCTGATATCTCTGGAGGGTCCTTGATGCAGGCAAGACAGAACTGCAAAAGGGAAGTCCCACCCTCCACTCCCACCTCCTGCTCTGAACTTGAGTAGGAAGGGTCCCAAGAAAGATAGAAGCTTAATCAACAAGTTATTTGGTTCCCACAGCTGTGGAAGGGGTCACTGTCCAACCTTGTGGGTTTCTGAGCCCCTAGGATCTCAATTGAATCATGATAGGACACTCTCACTGCCTCTTTCTGCCCCAGTAAAGTCTGAGGCCTGGCTGTGCAGTGGCCCCAGACCCTGGCCTGGCCATCTGCTGCTGGTCTACCATGTCTCAGTATTCTACCCAAAGTCTGAGTGGGTGTTTTGGACGTGGGTGAGCAGGAGCAGCAGGGCACTCAGCAGTAAGCACCTGGCCAATGCTGATGGTGGGTGGCATCTCTGAGTGACCATGTAACAGCTGGGGAGGCGGCTGGCCTGTTCTGCTGGGTGCAGCCCAGCAGTCTACAGGGCCATGATATTGACATTGTCCTCCACTGGGGAAAACCCATCTCCATTGCCTTAATCTTTCTGGTAATAACAATGCCCTCCTTCCTCCTTTGGCTATAACTTACATTACCGTATATGAGGTGCCAGTAATGTCAGGATATTCCTGAGTCCTCCCTGTATCCTCTCTTTCATTTGGAATAAGGACCAAGAAGCCCAGGATCCCACAGTGTCCACCATGAGTCAGTCTGATCGCATCTCATCACATGATTATCATCTTTTATCAAATTGGAGTTTTCATAGATTTTAAGATAAATTATAATTGCAATGCCAGCAGAAAATGATATAAAACAGTGAATACGCGTTTGTTTGAACAGCATGATCCATGTCTTATATACCAAAATGTGAGAAAGAATGTGTCTCAGAATCAACAAAATATAGTATATACAAAAAAACCCTCACCCACATTATTTTTTTTTTTTTTTGAGACGGAGCCTCAAGCTATCCCCCTGGGTAGAGTGCCATGGCATCACAGCTCATAGCAACCTCCAACTCCTGGGCTCAAGCGAGTCTCCTGCCTCTGCCTCCCAAGTAGCTGGGACCACAG